>JANAVB010029819.1:5416922-5514422 GCA_029216955.1 Iris pallida | reverse complement strand
GTCTGTGGGAAGTTTCTTACGAATGGCTCTCCACATAAGGAAAGACCATTTCTTAGGGATACAAGTATGCCAGTAGGGAGCGCTGGTGGGATGCAGCGTCCCTATCCCCTGGATAACTGTCTGTGGCGATCTAATCGAGAAAATACCTGAAGCCTCGATCGACCACCGCAACTCGTCGGCAACGCAGCCGAGAGTCAACCCGCTAATACGTAAGCTTTCCGCCACTTCGCGTCCGGGCCAAACACGAATCTTATCCCAGTCCCAGTCATTGCTTGTGGGGTTCCACAAGTCTCTGATCCTGCTGTGTCTCGGGGTCTCCGTGATATTGGAATCAAGTTGTCCCCGACCCAACGCTCCAGGAATGGATCAGATTCACCATCCCCCAGTTGAAGTCTTATCATTGGCTCGGCGAGGTCTCGCCCGTTGAGGATTCGATGCCACGCCACCGAGGATCTGCTGTTGTGGATGGCCACAGACGGGTGAATGTGCTTGAAGTACCTGGCCTTCATAAATGTCGTCCATAAGTTGTTTCTCGTGTGTAGCTTCCACCATAGCTTCATAGAGAAAGCTTTGACGATATTTGAGAGTTTGGTGAAGCCAATGCCCCCCTCAGTTGAAGGACGCACCATTGAGTCCCAGCTAGCCGAGTGATGCTTGTCTTGGCCGTTGCTATGCCCCCAGAAGAAATCACAGAACATCTGTTCGATCGTGGAGAGTACCTTCTTAGGCGGAGAGCACGCGGCAAGGGTATGGATGGGGATGGAAGTGAGCACATGTTGGATGATGATCATCTTGCCGTCCGGGGATAAGGTGGCATTGTGCCACCCTTCTAGCTTCTTCCTGATTCTAGAAATTAAATCTTCAAAGATGCCACTGTTGGATTTCCCGTATACCAGGGGACATCCTAGATAGTGGAAAAGAGGGTGAGCCACAACGAAGGATGTCAAGTTGGATAGATTAACCGCTTGCTCTCTTTTGATGTTGTGGTGGGCATAGATAATACTCTTGGAGGGATTGATCTTCTGGCCAGAGCACCTTGAGTACCTCTACAGGATATTGTTGACCACTTCCACTGCTCCAACATCTCCGGAGGAGAAGATGAGAATATCGTCAGCAAAGGCTAGGTGGGTGATCATCGGACAACCACTAGCGGTGTGATAGTGCTGGAAATTCGGAGTGCTAACCAAGTGGTTAAGGTTTCTACTTAACGCGTCAGCGGTAATGATAAAGACTGTGGAGGAAAGAGGGTCGCCTTGTCTAACTCCGCGGCTGGATTTGAAGAATCCTTTCGATTGACCATTGATAACCGTAGAAAACTACGAGTTACTGATGGATCTCCACACGGTGTTGGTCCAGGTTTTCGAAAATCCAAAAGCTCTAAACATCCAAATCATAAATTACCAATCCAGTCTGTCATAAGCTTTCTCCATGTCGAGTTTGATGGCTATGTTGCCCCCTCGCAGGAAACTTCATGCATGTGACTAACTATTGGGCCTTTATAATATTGTCTTGAATGTTTCTCCCACGAACAAAGTCGCTCTGCTCCTCGGAAATGATTTTGGAAAGAATACCGGCCATTCTGGTAGCGATAATTTTGGAGATGATCTTGTTGGTGAAATTGTACAGACTGATGGGTCGAAAGTCGTAAAAAAACTCCGGGTTAGCTTTCTTTGGGATGAGGATCAGCTTGGCACTAGATATGGCTTTGGGGTAAGTAGCACCTGGGAAAAAAGTAATAGCTGCTTCGGTGATGTCCTGCTTGATAATGTCCCAGCAGGTACAAAAGAAGACTCCGGAGAAGCCGTCCGGACCAGGCACACTGTGCTCATCGAGAGCCCACACCGCAGCTTTCACCTCCAGATCGGAAGGAGGGCGCTCCAGTTGAGCGTTGTCACTGTCATTGATGAGGTGGGGAATTTGGTCCAAAAAGGAGTTGTCTCTGGTAACCGTCTCTTTGGAGAATAGCTTGGAGTAGAACTCTGCCGTAGCCTCTTGGATGCTCTGTTAATCCGAGACGATATTCCCCTTATCGTCAATAATCTGGTGGATCGAGAGCTTCTGTCTGCCTCCATTGATGCAGGCATGGAAGTATTTCAAGTTTTTGTCCCCCTCGCTGTCCCTTTCAACCTCGCTTTCTGTTTCCAGAATTCGTTATTGACCTTGATCCTGAATTTGAGAATGGCTTTGGTGAGGTTAAGGGCAGTCCTGGCTTCAGGGGTGCGCACCTCAGCGAACTTGGCTTCGGCGAAAGTAACATCATCCTCCGCAACCCTAACGGCTTAGAAAATGTCCCCGTATGCAAGTTTGCTCCAACTCGACAGGGCTTTCCTGGTTGCTTTGAGCTTGTTGCTCACCCGAGCAAGTGGGTCGTGAGATTCCTTTCTATTCCAGGCTTCAGCAACGATGCCCAAAAATTGGGGGTGCTCAGTCCAGAAGTTGAGGAATCGGAAGTTCTTTTTGACCAGATTAGGGTTGGTTTTAATTTCAACCAGAAGAGGGGCATGGTCGAATTCTGTGGTGTTGAGGTAGGATAGGTTGGTGGTGGTCCCCATTCTGAGCCAGTGAACGTTAGTGAGGATCCTGTCCAGTCGGGAGTATTGACGCCGATCACCTTCCTGTATATTACACCAGGTGAAAGCATTGCCGTTGAACTGGAGGGGAGAGAGATGAGCATCGAAGATGAAGCTGTTGAAGTCTTGCATTGCCGAAGATTGTGGGAGGTGACCACCAATTTTCTCTTCTCTGCAGGTTATCGTATTGATGTCCCCAATGCAGAGCCAAAGGATGTTAATGTTGTGGTGATGGATATCAAGGAGGTCGCTCCAGAGATGCTTCCGGTCAACGATGTCACAGCTGCCATGAACAGCTGAGATGATAACGCGCTTAGGGAGCGTGAGGTGTTCAACCCAACAGGAGAGAGCTTGCCCGGAATCCTGAATGGTCTCGAAGTTGATATCCTCCGAGCCGAGGATCCAGATATCGTGGCTACTGGCAATAGCCGAAGGGAGGTTAAGCTGAAGCTGAATAGATTTCAGTCTTTTAGAGGAATTTTGGGTTCAAAGATAATGAGGATATCGATCTTGTGGATTTTTTGAAGGCTGGAAACTCTTCTTAAAGTAGGTTTGTTTCTCAGTCCGCAAACATTCCATGAGAGGATGTTTAACATTAATGAGATTGTGGGAGCAGTTTTTTGTTCCGTTTGGAGGCGGATCTGGTGCAAATGGTTGTTGTTTCGGCAACCCCTTTCTTTCCTGCAATTTTGCTAGAGAGCGCTGCTGTCGTAGGCAAGTTTGGAAGGTCGAGACTGGATGTCTCGCTGGGCTGGGAGAAGGAGCTGTCGGAGGGATCGACCAAGTCTCCGGCGGAGTCCAGGGTGGGTTCCTCGTTAGGGATGACCAGGGAGTCGCTGGTGTTGCCAAATAGAGTAACAACAAGCTGAAGTGGATAGCATGCTGCTTGAACCTGTAATCCGTGCTGAGCCTGATCAGGTCCGAGGATCGCGAGGGCCGCTTCGATAGAAACTTCGTCGTTGTGGGGTTGGTCTGCTGCAACCGATACAGTGATCATCTCGACATCCTTCGAGGCTGGGGGTTTTTCTGTGAGGGTGTAAACATTTTGGATAAGGGCAACTTCCGTTGGTAGGTCCTCATCTTCTGATCGTAGGACGTTGAACTGGTTGGCTAGGGCGAGGGATCGGGTGTTGAAGGGAATCATGGCCTTGCTGGGGGATCCGCTTTGACCTTGCTTGCCATCACTGGAGCTAAATCTTGTGTGTGAGTTAGGATAAAGTAATAGCGGGGATTTGGGCGTTCTCTCCCCTATAGCTATATTATCGTTCCGAGCAGGTTTCTCCTTGAGTTCCGGATGAAGACGATGGCAATGCTTTGGGAGGTGTCCACGCAGCTTACAATGATTGCAAAACAAAATATGATTGTCGTAGATGATTTGTTGGGTATGAGTCTGGTTGCCCAACTCAAGGTTTATGAAGTTGGGTGGTTCAGAGGAAAGGTTGAGCTCAACACAGATTTTGGCATAGTGAGCCTTGGTCAGATTGCTGGTTTCTAGGGCTGTGGCAACGAACGTCCCGAAGGAGTTGGAAATATGCCTCAGGGCTGAAGGAACGAAGCAGATGAGGGGCAGATTAGGTAGGGTCACCCATGCGGCGACCATGGCAGAGTCAACTTTGGTGTTAAAGTCTGCTGACCACTTGATGATCTTCATCTGGTGGGAGTCGACCCTGCAGGTGCCCTTGGACCACACCGAGCTGTGATTAATGTCCGAAGAGAGGTGGAGAAGGATGTGTCTGGGGTCGAGGGGTGCCACTCTGTAGTCCGCAGAGAGTTTCCAAGTGGCAATAACCTCCTGCACCCTGGCGAGTTTGGGGCATCCTGAGGAGAATTTGAGAACAAAAGTGTGGGGGAATGATGATGACAGTGATGTCAATTCCGTGGCGGAGAATGGCACTGAAGGCACTGGGGAGTCCTGAGGATACTCAATATCAGCGAGATTGACATCTGGGACAAGCAGGTCCATCATGGATGCTAAGTCCAGACGAAGCTTGGTCGCGTAGGAAAGCGGAGCTGCTCCGACCGCGGAAAGGTGTTGGTTGCCACTAAGGGCGGGCAAAGACTCAATCCGGGGCCTGGACGAGCCAGGGACTTGGGTTCCTAAACCGGAAGGCACGAAAATAACTGGAGGGGGTTCCGGTCCGCGGTGGGAATGGGGATCGATGTTGTCTGCGGGGAGAGGACGACCAGAGGAAGAGAGGGCGGCAGGGGCTACTGTTAAGCCGGTGGGTAGTGGGGGGGGGCAGTGACTTCACCAAGAAGGGAAGGAGACGCCTGCGCACAAAAGGCCTCCGACGAGACCGGTAGGGCAGCTAGGCCTGCAACGGGAAGGCTCGCAAGGCTGTAGTCGTCCGACCCGAGCAGAGCCGACGAGGGGACGGGGAATTCCTTGGCAGGCACGGAGGGCGCGACAGGCCCCGGGCGGGGATGACTGAACTCGGGGGGGCCAAAGGAAGGGGCCACTGGGTCTGAGGGGTGAACGTCCGCACAGGATGGGTGCAGAGCGTCCATGGGGGGTGCTGCAGCGACAAGATCTGGGTGTCGGGCGGGCCTACCATACGATACTGAGGACGGAGGAGGTCCCACGTGGCTGCGTAGAGGGGGGATACGTGAGTCAGCGTATACCCAGTGGAAGGATTACGAAGAGGGAGTTGCGTAAAGTTGCAGAGCTGCGTAAAGTTGTGGTGTTGCGAAGGTACCCAAGGAGGATCGAGCAAAAGGATCTGCATAAGGAACCGGGTGGGTCCCATTGGATGAGCCGTCCAGAGAATGGTGGGAGGAGGCTGCGTAAAAAGTGGAGCGGGGGTCTGTAAAAAGACCCTGGTGGGGCCTGCTGGAAGTACTGTGCTGAACCGCATAAAAAGAGGAGTAGGGGTCTGCGTAAAGACTCTGGTGGGGCCTGCTGGAAGAAATATTCTGAAAAGGGTGGGAGGGGGCCGCGTAAGAATAGCGTACTCCACACTCTCCTGACCGTGAGTCAAGGAAAAGATGTGGTGGGGCCACCACGTTGGAGGAATGGCCAGCAGCCAAACCGAGGGGTTCAGAGTTGGGAGTCCCGAAACCTGCACCGCAGGTAGGCTTCCAACCCGATGCAAAAGCCGGTTGATTTGAATTTTGAAAGACTGAGGGGAACGGAGGGCAGGAGTCCGCTGCCGGGAAGCACGCGACGCCGGAGGGGACGTCTGCAGTCGGTGCAGAGGCAAATGCCTGCTGGGAACGGGGGTGGGGCGAGAAAGGGGGGTGGTGGCGGATGCGGAGAGGCGAAGCCCCCGGGAAGGGGAGGAAGACCGCTCGGTTCAGCGAGGGGGACGGGGACAGAAGAGAGCTAGGCGGCCGGAGAACGGAACGGCGGGGCGGGGGCTGTCGGTGGCTGGCGGGAGGTGGCGGAGAGAATGAGGGGGGATGACACGGTGGGCGGTGGAGGTGGGAGGGGAAGGGGCGGAGCCGGAGCTCCCTGTAGAAGCATGGAAAATGATCCATGCGGCCAGGGAACCCCTTGCGGCTCAGACAGCCCATGCGGCACAGAAAGACTATGCGGCTTAGGGACTATACGGCCTGAAATATTTCATGCGGCTCAGAAGACACGTGGCGTAACAGTGCTCCCCTTTGACCCATGCTGCATTGATTACTTTGACGACTGACAACTCTGAAAAAGGGACAGCCCTGATACAAAAGAAGTAATTATGACTCTGTCATAATGACAGTCCCCTAGGGAAGAGAAAGAGATCTCTGACACAAATCCCCCGAGATCCATAAAATGCCACGTGGCCTTGCCTCGTGGACGATTATATGCGGCTCGAGCGAAGACTTCCTATGCGGTTCAGAATGAAGCCGTTCCATGCGGCTCAGGCCGAAACAGTCTCATGCGGCTCAAGCGGAGGCCTTCCCATGCAGTTCAAGAGAACCATTTCTATGCGGCCCAGGCGGATGCATCCCTATGCGGCTCGCAATGATCATCTCCATGCGGTTCAAAGGTTCGAAGGGGGGAGCCACTACCCGAGCATCCCTGACACGTGGCCCGAACCTTATGCGGCCCAAAGCTTATGCGGCTCAATCTTCATGCGGTTCAGATCACCCCAGTGGCTCCTAGGACACGTGTCCTAAGCCGATCAATCTCCCAGATTTATTGCAATCAGAGATTGGGTCAAATCTCAATAATCTGGGACACGTGGCAGGAGATTAAATCAAATTTATTCGCAGACATCAGAAGATCATTATGAGGAAGATTTATTCCAATCAGTATTAATTGCTGATGAGATTTGGTGTAATCTATACTTAATGGTCCAGATTCATCACAGTCAAAACTAATGGCCAAGATTGACCAATCCACAGGCCGCCGCCATCTCCTAGAAGCAATCATTTGCAACCCTAATGATCATACCCCATTCCTATAAATAGCAGGGTGCCATTCCCTTACAAGAGAGATAGACATATAAAGGAAGACGCACACACAGAGAGAGGCACACACATGAGCACTTTTCGAGATCAGAGAGAGCACCAGAGTACTTGGAGAAAAGAGCAGAGAGAGAGCAAAGAGAGCATTTCTTCAACGCTGAGCAAATCTTCTGGAGCCAAGGCTGCACACCGATCGTCCAAGGAGTAAGGCAGGGCTGCCGTCGCCTTCCCGAGCCTCTATCGTCACCCCCAGAATCTAAAATAAATAATTGTACTTAGTCTGCTGTACCTAGGCTTTCGTCCCTAGGCTTTCTTTTTACAAGCGAGTTTGTATTGTGAGTCTAAGTTCAGTCCTCCCATAAAACTGTTCTGTACTTTTACAATCAATGACAAACACGATGGCGACTCTGCTGGGGACAAACTTCTCCACGGCTGAGGAGTTGGTGACGCAGTCGGATGCAGCCAAGCTTGGCTCCACGCAACAGAAGATGGTCGTCCGTTTCGACCAACAGGTGTTTGAAGAGATGCTCTCTGAAGGAAGTGCTGGTCCGATCCAGAAACGAACACGCACAAAGAAAGCTCGCTGCGAGTGGAGGCCAAAATCATTTGCTCCCCCACAAGCTCTGGACGGGGTACTCTTTGCTACCCAAGACGGCGAGGGCGATTCTCATGCGGCTCCACTTCGAGCCGTAGAGAACTCTGCTGTCCCCAAGACCGGCAAAGGAAAGCATTACGATGCTGGACTTGCAGAGACAAAGAGCGACTCTATGCGCCCCAAGAAGAAGCCGAGCACTCCTGTGGCTAAATCTGCCAACCACATACAGGAGGCTCATGCGAGTGGATCTACCAGCCGCATGAAGAAAATCCATGCGACCAGATCATCCAGCCGCATAACGAAGACCCATGCGGCTGAGACTCCCAGCCGCATGAAGAAGACCTATGCGGCTACGTCTGCCAGCCGCATACGGGCCAATGATGACAGCCGTATGACGCCTACTCTACGCGGCTCTGTCTTCGACCGCCTCTCGTACGGTCCTGATCTCTTGTGCTCCCAAGAAGATATGTCTGACTCTCTCCAGTATCACTTAGACTCTTCCTACTATGTGACCTTACACACTAGAGCAAAGAAGTCTAAAGCAGCTCGAGCCTGGCAAGTTCGATCCGCTGATCTGACCTCTGACCATCCGAGCGTTCCGTATACTATTACGCGAGCCTCGAATGAGAAGTTGTACAGGACCACTCGAGTCCAGCTCCCGGCGGCAGACGGACAGAGAGGTTCGCAAAAGTCTCCCAAAATCTCGAGAGCAAACACGGTCGGTCCAGACCCATCTGACTTGCGTGAGGCCATCCTCCACAAACGCAAGGAAAGAGAAGATGCATCGGGGTGCAAAGAGTCCTCCCACGGACGTCACTGCACCCAAGTCATCGTCAACTGCTGCTGCAACAGCACGACGATGCAAAAAGACTGGCAGTCTGTCTTTCGAAGACTGCAACAGCCATCTTCAGAAGACGAGACACTACCCGTCGTCTCCTGCAACTCTGCTCGAAAAGTCCCCGCTGATGGAAGGGGGAAGAAGACAAATGTTCCCAGCCCGAAGATCTCAACCATTACGACTAAAAGACTGTCGTCTAAGCGGGTGCCCACCACCGGAGTTTTCCAAGGTACTCGCTCTAAGACGAAATCTGCTACAGTAGGAGATTCATCGTCCACAACACAGGGGGTTACTGGGGCTGGGGGTAGCACCCCTCCGAGCCTCCACAGCAATTCGATGTTCCAAGAAGATGAGCCGGGGGAGACAACTCTCCCATCGGAGGTAGCAAACCTCGACGTCCCCGAGGACGTCCACAACTCTCAAGACGAGGCGAACTCGGAGACTGGGGGTACTGTTTCTTCCGAGTCTGAATCAGAAGGGAACATACACACATACCCCGATGACTTCTCACTACAGGGGTACGATTCGGAGGGTGCCTCCTCCACTGCTCCGTCTATCTCTCCTCATGTGAAGACGGTATTCATGACAGACAGCAACCAAGGTGGTTCCAGTGATCGCCAATGCATCGACAGTCTCGAAGCCATATTGCTTGCTTTGGTCAAGTCTGTAGACGAGATTAAAGCGGCCCTTCTAACTCTGTAAGGAGGAACGCCTGGCCAAACAAGTGCGGGTCCCGCGGTCAATGCGGACTCGAATTCGGTGGCACCAAACCCGGGCAACGATCCTCCTGAAATAACGGCCCCCACCGCCGTAGATGAGGCCCGCGAAGCGAGAAGAGAGGTACAAGAGCTCCGAGCCATGTTCAACGCTCGAGAAAACTCTCAAGACCTCAGAATACGTCAACCATACCCTGCTGCATGGAGGGATGTCCCATTCCCACCGAGATATAAGCCGTTCAATATCAATCCTTATGATGGCAAGACCTCAGCAAGTCGGTACATCACTTACTTTGAGGTCACCACCGACCATCTGCCCCATGACGATGCTATTCTCACACGATTATTCATCGGGGCATTGGAAGGAGTCGCCTTCGACTGGTATCACAATCTGCCGGACAACTGCATCCACTCCTTCGTCGGCTTCAAGCGCATGTTCTTGGAGAGATTCTACGAAGTAGGGCAGGACATCACCATGTCCACCCTCATGGACGTCGTCCAAGGGGAGAAAGAGCTGACAAGAAACTATATCGAGCGGTTTCGCCAAACCACAATGAAGTTGCCGTCTGGAAACCCGGATTCCTCCTTGATTGAAATTTGCCAAAAGAGACTGCTTCCAACAATCAGTCTCTGGATGGGCGAAAGTCAATTCAAGGACTGGAAGACATTCATCATCAGTGCCACAAGCGCCGAAGAATGATTGAAGAAGGCTCTGTAGGCCTCAAAAATAAAAGTCACGCTGAGTTGATCAGAACAAAGTCTAAAAGTCACGCTGAGTTGATCAGGACAAAGTCTAAAAGTCACGTTGAGTTGATCAGGACAAATTCCAAGTCACGCTGAGTTGATCAAGACAATGTTTAAAAGTTACGCTGAGAGACAGCTCATCATTTGTCAGAATGTCATTATGACTGACAGCACGACAGTCAAAGAATGTCTCCTCATATGCCACGTATGCACGGAACTCGAGAGATTACAGCCGACTATTGCGTGACTTTCGAAATCTTCTTCAACAAGACTCAGCCTTCATCAAGTTGGCATACCAAAAGAGTTTATTGTTATTTAATGCGACTGACAAAAGGCAATAAATGTCAGAGATTTTGTGTCAGTCGAGGCACGTCGAATCAAGACAGCTGGCCATTCTGACTCAAGTCTGCGCGTATTTTGAACTTCTATGTTCCTTTCTCAATCTTGCGTGTATTTTGAAGCTTCTTGCACTAAGTCTGCGTGGATTCTGAAGCTTTTTGTCCCAAGTCTGCATGGATTCTGAAGCTTTCTGCCCCAAGTCTGCATGGATTCTGAAGCTTTCTGCACCAAAGTCTGCGTGGATTTCGTCCTCAACAAGCCTGCGTGGATTTCATCAAATTGGAGTACGTGGCAGTCATGCCACCGATCTCTCACCTGCGTGTCCTGTAACTTGCACACGACTCATGTACGATTGCCATGTGTCCAACAGTTACAGGCCACGTCCAGTAATTGCTCATAACCTTGCATATGTTAAATCCTGCGTGATTTTCAACTATGCACAGGTTGTGAAGACAGTTATCTTTTCAGTTATTTTTGACTCTATAAATAGAGTTCTTTTCTCATTCATTGTACAGATACATAGATATCTAATTTGCTGTTGAAATTTTGAGAGCTTTTCTTCTTCGCATCGTCTAAGGGATAAAGCGATCGTCTTCTAGATCGGATTCCTACAGTTGTATTTTCCCAGAAACACAATAAATAAAGTGAATTTATTTATGGAAAATAAATTGGCGACTCTGCTGGGGAAAACCATCTCCTCTTCTGAGATGGCAACAACTCAATGCGACACTTCGTCAGTCGGCTCGACGAAGAAGGTAATATCGATCCAATTCGATCAACTCGCCTACGAAAAAATACAGCAGGCTAAGGGTGGCAAGCCCACTTCAGCCTCCATCACCACTGCCAAGTCGAAGAAAACGATCTGTCTACGTCCCTAAGAATCTGTTGGCAACCAATGGTGAAGTTTCTGCCACAGTGTCTACTCCTAACACTGGCAAGGACTCTACTGCAAGCACGCACGCTCTTGTGTGCTCGAAGACGACAGTAGTCAAAAGTTACGCTGGCAGCACTGGCTCCTTAGCCAAGCCTGTTCCAGCGTGCAATCTCAAAGTCAAAAGTTACGCTGACAGCACTGGCTCCTTAGCCAAGCTTGTTCTAGCGTGCAATCTTAAAGTTAAAAGTCACACTGACAGCACTGGCTCCTTAGCCAAATCTGTTCCAGTGTGTATTTCTAAATTCAAAAGTCATGCTAATAGCACTGGTTCTTTAACCAAGCCTGTTTCAGCGTGTATTCCGTATACATCATCTAAGAAGAATAGTTCTTTAGCTATCTCTTCTTCTTTGCCAACTTCTACTAGAACTGGGGGTGGTCTTGCTAAAGCTCCTTCACAAATGGCACACAAAGTCCCTTCGAAAAGAAACAACTCTTTAGTTGTTTCTTCTGCTCCTGTAGTGTTTACTTCAGGAACAGCTTTGACTGACAGTTTTGTTAGTCAAAGAAAAGAAGATGGTCTTTTGACTACTCTTCCTTCTGGACATTCTATGTCTCAAAACTTGAATAAGTCTAAGAAGAAACATTTCTTAATGTCTTCTTCTACGACTTCTTCGAATTGGGTACAGAATTTGTCTATAAAAGAAGGTCTGTTACCAACTCCTAATCAAGGAGGTGGTTCAACTCTTCCTTCTCTGCAAATATCCAGATCAATGGAAGGAAAACTCCAAGTATCAAAAACCAATGTTTTACCTCCAACTGATCTAAGAACAAAACTTAATCAAATCCGTTTGGGAAGCACTTCTGGTGTCAAAAAACCATACCAAACGGGAACAAAAGCAAGAGATCCAGATGTAGAGTATGCTAGAAATTATGTGGCTCAGATTAATCACTCTCTATATAATCAAGAGCCATCAAGACCCAAGAACCGGAAATATATTCCTAAAAATACACAAAGAATGTTCTCTGATGTACCTCAATATTCATAGACAGATTTACGAGAATATCTTCAACAGAAGAGAAGGAATAATTCTGTGTCAATGGATCATGACCATGCTGAATGTGACTTCCAGCCAAAAGTCATAATTCAATACAGATGTCAATCAATGGATCATGACCATGCGGATCATGAATGTGACTTCCAGCCAAGAGTTATGATGCAATACAGATTTCAAACTAAACGACAATCTGTCTTCACCCGGATTCAGTGTGAACCTATGCCTGATGAAGATGAACCTCTGTTTGCTTCTGTTAGTCCAGATGGAGTATACAGAGGCACCAGAGCAAGAGTCCTGGCTTCTAGTCAAAGAACTTCTGTTTCTGAAGATTATTCTGAATTCCTTGGAGAATCCAACTTTCCACCTCTTCCTACTGGGGGTAGTTCTCCTACAAATGACTTTGATACACAAAGCAATGATTCAGAACATACAACATCCACCAGTTCATCAATAATCCCTCATACAGTCACGACTTATATGGTCGATGGGAATACTGATGAACCTTCTTCTTCCATGACTCCTCAAGAACAAAGAATTGCTTCTTTGGAACAGCAAATAAAATCTATGGCTGATACTATGAAGTCGATGTATGAACTCATGGCAACCCAGCTGCAAAATCGACAGACTGTACCGGATGCCATACCAATTGACACTGGTGTAAGTCCAATACATGTTCCTCCAGCAGTACAATCCAATACTCCGGGGCAAGCTCAACCGGTTCCTAGTCACTCGGGAGCTGGGGGTAGTGCTTGTAATGCTGTTCCTCCTCCCAACTATTCTCTACAAGCTATAACTCCACAATCCTCCGGAGTTGTTACTGAAGAATTGAGGAATCTTCGAACTCAATTTGAGGCATTCAAACAGAAGGATGGTTTACAAAGGTTAGGCATCAAGCAACCTTATCCAATAGAATGGAAGCAAGTATCGTATCCTCCTAAATACAAGCCTCCTACTATTTCATTCTATGATGGAACCACTTCTCCGAGTCAGTTTATTAATCACTTTGAAGTGATGACTGACCAGCTACAACCAAGTGACGCCCTCCTTACTCGGGTGTTTGTCGGATGTCTCAAATGAACGGCTTATGAATTGTATAGAAGTCTCCCGGATGGGTGTATTACCTCATTTGCCGGTTTCAAACAAATGTTTCTTGAACGGTTCTATGAAGGGCTCAATGACATGACTATGTCTGCTCTTATAAGAATCAAGCAGAAAAATAATGAAACTACGAAGGAATTCATTGAACGGTTTCGAAGAGAAGCTCTGAAGATGCCTCTTGGAACTCCTGATGCTGTTACCATTGACACATGCAAATCAAATTTGTTGCCAATTATCAGCATGTGGACAGGATCTACTCAATTTTAAGATTGGCCTTCCTTCATAGTTAGTGCCAAAGCCGCATAAATTAGTGCTGAAACTTTCAAAGGTTTAGGAGTGCAGATGACTCCCAAAGAAACAGGTCAAAGTACTAACAATAATGCTAAATCCAATACTCACAAGGGAAAAGAAACCCTTGAAGTTAATCTTCAGAGTAAAGATGCATCGACTGTTCAAACTCCTCCTGCCTCTACGACTCAACAACCAAGAGCACCTCGCCCCAAAGAAGAATACTCTTTTGATGATGATGATGTCCTTGGTATCTTTGAATGTTTACTGAAAGGTAATAAAATAAAATTACCTGAAATCAAGAAACCTGATGAAGCTGGTAAGACGGATCATCCTAAATACTGTCCATACCACAGAATGTTGGGTCACACAGTTCGTACATGTTATGTACTGAAAGGAAAGATCCAGGAAATGATTAAATCTGGAGGTATCTCTCTTACTCCGAAAGAGAAGACCGTCACCTCCAACGTCGTCTCTATGCAATTCGGAGATTTCCTTCCTCAACTCCTTGAAAGCGGGATCGTTCCTATTCCCAAGGCAACTCTTAAAATAGTGAATATTCCTCCTCCACAGTCTGAAGGATTAGTACCAATCACTATGGAAACAGGAGAAATAATATGGATTCATCCTGATCTAGTGGCAGATTTTGAATCTCCTTCTCTCCAAAAGACTACTTCCCGAAAATCTAAGAAGGCTGGAAAAACTAAGTCATGTCATATGACTTCTTTCGGATCTACTCCCGACACAGAATCAAAAGATAAAGAAGAAGCACTTGCTGGTGCTACTAGAACAGGGAAACCTTATCTAAAGGATTATTCCAAGAGTCCTGAGGATACTCCTGATATCCTTCATGCTGAGAAAGATGCTCCTGATGTTCCTCTTGAGGACGAATCATCCACAGCACCTGTTCCTTCAACTGCACCGATTGTACCTACTCCTTCTAAGCCCACAGCTCTTGAGAAAGGCAAACAACAGGCTCGATTTGATAAACCAATCAAGAAGTCCCCTCCTCTTGGACTTCAGAAGCCTTATAACTTTGACATTCTAGCTCAACTTGCTAATACTCCAGCTAGAATGTCCCTCTTTGAACTTCTACGTCTTTCTAAAAAAACTCGGGAGACGTTAAGTGAGGCACTTCTTCAGGCTGACTCTTGTCTTGCACAATTAAAGAAGCCAGATGAAGAACCTGCTACTTGCTTACATTGCAACAGTGTATTGGAGATTATCCCAAATATCACCTTTACACAAGACGACATGCTACTGGAGGATAATCGACATGATCGGCCTCTCTACTACACCGGTTATATCGATACGATGAAGATAGATCGTATCCTCGTTGATCCAGGGTCTGCTATAAGCATAATGCCAAAGAGTCTGTTGGATGAACTAAAAATCCCTCTTCACAAGCTTTCCAAGACGGTTACTACTATCTTGGGATTCAATCAAAGCCGAAGCGAACCTTTGGGAAAGATTCATCTGAAACTTCAGATAGGCGATTTCAGATCCAAAGTCACTTTCTATGTGATTGAGATCGTGGGATCTTATAATCTTCTTCTGGGGAGGCCCTTTCTTCATGAAAATAATGTGGTGCCTTCTACTCTTCATCAGTGTTTTAAATACATTGACAGCAATGGAAGAGTACAAAAGGAAGTTGCTGATATAAATCCTTTCCATGGGGTTGAAGCTTATTTCAATGATTCCCGAATGTACAAAGAAGAGTATACAAGGGTGATACAAGCTATGGAGAAAGAGGATCCGCAAAGTGAGACCTTGATAATTCCTGTTAAAGGTCAAACTATTCAGCAACAATCTCCTAAACCCTCTGGAGAAGGTTCTTTCATTATTCCAGTGAGCAGACGGATCTCTCCATTACCTCAGTCGTCTACTCAAGATACACTGATCATTCCTGTCAGTGGACGTACTATAGTTCCTGTATCTTTACATATAAAACAGGATACTCTGGTAATCCCTGTTGGAGGGCGGACTACTCTTCCATCTCAGGCTTCAAGGGAGCTCACCTCTTCTGAGCCATTTGTTATCGATCTTAATCGAAATAAAACTTCCTCTCGTTCTTCTTCTTCCCCTTTAGTCATTGATTTGGCTAAGATTTCTAAGGCTCAGCCTTCTCCCAATGTAAATACTACTGCTTTTAAATTTAATGAAAAGTCTCCATCTTTGCAGTATATTGATGTGTGTAATCATGTTCATAGTTATTTGCATTTGTTAGATGACTTGAGAATAATAACCATAGGAGTTGTACAGACTTTTCATACAGACGTATCCCTAGAATCAGTACAAATTTTATACTTTCTGGTTCCTAGTAGAAAACCAGGAGACATTCCAATATTCTTCTACAAAGGGCCCCAGAATCCTTCTGATTTAGAAGATGATGACAAAAACGATGATACTGGAAGATTACAACTACGTCGTTATAGTCAGCAATCTAAAGACATCATCAAAAATATGGACTATGACTTCAGAACTGGCCTTAGTGATGGTAGAGGAAGAAAAATGCCTGTCCGGATTTCTCCTCTGAAATATGGAAGAACAAAATATGGATTAGGTTATATTGCTCCTACTTCCTTTATCAATACTATCCATAAAGATCCCGAATCTGACGAAGATAAGAGATCTGATTCTTCTAGTACTACCTCTTGGGATTCTGATACAAGTATTGGTGACTTCCACTACAACATTCTGTCTTCCAACATGGTATCCATTGACAATTCTGAAGAAAATAATGAAAACGAAGACGAGTTTGAAATCTCACCTGAATCAGAACAATGGGCCCAAAGGTTAGATAATCAATGGGAGTTCCGATTCGAGCAAAAAGAACCTCCGACTGAAGACAAACTTGTTCAAATAGATGTTGGTGAAGAGGGATCCCCCAAACCAATATTCATTAGTGAAAGTCTTTCAGAAACTGATCAGCAAGACATGATCAAACTTATTCATGAATACATCGATGTCTTCGCTTGGAGTTATGAAGATATGCCAGGACTTGATCCATAAATCGCAACTCACAAATTCAATATCATGCCGAATGCTAAACCGGTCAAACAACAACAACGGCGATTTCGTCCAGACATTATGGATGCAATTGAAGCTGAAGTCAATAAACTCATGGCCTCTGGGTTTATTAGAGAGGAACAACATCTCGATTGGGTGGCTAATATAGTTCCTGTCCTTAAAAAGACTGACAAGATCAGAGTATGCATAGACTTCCGCGATCTCAATGCGGCATGTCCTAAAGACGAATTCCCTCTACCAATTACTGATGTTATGATCGATAATACCTGTGGGTTTGAACGGATGTCATTCATGGACGGGTATTCTGGGTACAATCAGATTAAAATGTTTCCAGATGACGAGAAACACACTTCTTTCAGAACACCGATCGGTACATACTGTTATACAGTTATGCCATTCGGTCTCATGAATGCAGGAGCAACTTATCAACGAGCCATGAGCACTATATTCCGTGAACATTTGCGAAAAACAGTCGAATGCTACGTTGATGATATTGCAGTCAAAAGTCGACAAAAAGAGGATCACATCCAAGATTTGAAGACTATTTTTATTCTTTTGCGTAAGCATCAATTAAAGATGAACCCTACTAAGTCCTTCTTAGGCGTCTCTAGTGGCAAATTTCTCGGCTTCGTCATTACCTCGAAAGGTATACACGTGGATCCCGAGAAGATCAAAGCCATCCAAGAAATGCGTCCTCCATGCACCTTAAAAGAGCTACGAGGATATCAAGGAAGGATCGCTTATATCCGGAGATTCATCTCTAATCTTTCAGGACGCTGCAGACCATTCAATAAACTTATGTAGAAAGGTGTTTCTTTTGTCTGGAATGATGAATGTCAGAAAGCATTCGATGATATAAAACAATATCTGATGAGCCCTCCAGTATTGGTACCTCCTGTCTCAGGAATACCGTTCCTTCTATATACCCGGGCAATGAGTCATTCATTAGGTGCATTGCTCGCTCAAAAGAATAAAAATGGTCATGAACAAGCCATTTACTATCTCAGTCGTACTATGACCAGAGCTGAACCTCGATATTCATCGGTCGAAAAAGAATGTTTAGCCCTGATGTTCGCTGTTCAAAAGACACGATATTATATCATTGGCCAGACTATTCATGTCATCTCCAGGATCAACCCCATACGAGTCATGATGAAGAAACCAAGTGTTTTAAATTCTCGTTTGGCTAACTGGGGAATCTTACTTGCTCAGTATGATATGCACTATATCCCTCAGAAATCAGTCAAAGGACAAGCTTTAGCTGATTTTTTGGCTGCTCATTCAATTCCAGAAAATTCAAAACTCTACGATGAAATTTCAGATGAAGTCCTAGACTCAAATCAAATTGATGAAGAAGATTCTACTTGGTGTCTATTCTTTGATGGAGCTTCAAGAATAGGTCCTAATGGTGACATTGTTGCTGGAGTTGGAATTGTTCTTGTATCACCAGAAGGTCTTGCTATCCAAAGAGCTTATTCTCTCGATCAGCCATGTTCAAACAACGTTGCTGAGTACAATGTATTACTTATTGGTCTTCAGCTCGCTAAACATCTGAATATTCAACATTTGGAGGCGTATGGAGACTCTAAACTCATTGTCAATCAGATAAGGGGTACTTATGAAGTTCGCCATCAAGATCTGGTTCCTTATCATAGATCGGCTATATCTATGGCTTCTTCATTTGAAGGGTTCTTCATCGAGCATGTTAGGCGAGCATGTAACGCAGAAGCTGATGCTCTTGCTAATCTCGCGGCAGTATTGGCTATTCCGATTAGACGTCAACCAATAATTGTTGTTTGCAATCGAGAATTATTTCATCTCGAAAACAATCTAACTCTAGGACTTCCAGTTGACATTGAAGAATCAACATCTCATGATGTCAATGCAACAAGAGGATTTGGATTAAGTCGTAAATCATTATCATCTTCATCTGATTCTAGTATGGAATTCACCTTCAGTAATTCAGCTGAGAATCAGAATACGAATAAAGATTGGAGACTTCCTTTCTTAGATTTCGTATTGTATGATATTCTTCCAGATAATCCGAGTGAGGCAGCATCTATCAGACGACGATCACTCAGATTCTATTACGTTCATACTACAAAAACCTTGTATCGTCGAGCTTATGATGGTTTACTTCTTCGATGTATTGCCGGTGATGATATATATATATATATATATATATATATATATATATATGGTATCATATTGTATCATATTCTAATATATATCTATATCATGGTTATATATATATTAATGTCTATATATATATATATATATATATATATATATATATATATATATATATATATATATATATATGGTAAAAAATATATATATATATATATAGACATTAATAAAAAAAATATATATAGACATTAATATACATATATAACCATGATATAGATATATATATTAGAATATGATACAATATGATACCAAAAGAACACAATCTCTAAATAACATAAAATCTGAGATTTAATATCTAAATAATCATTTAAACAATATATATATATTAAATACAAGTGTCCAAATAGGATTTTTTTTTCCACTAGGACAAAATCCTATACATAGGACACACCTAAAAGTCTCCAAATGGACACAAAATGGACACAAATGGAGACACAACCATGGAGGTCATTCCTATGGGTCTAAAATCATCATATATGTATGAGAAAATGAAAAGGAGAAGATATTTATACCTCCCGGTAGATCGAATCTAGGAAAAACCCTCCCGATACGACACCGACATGTAGGAATCCCAAATGGACACAAACAAGCTCCGAATCCTCCCAAACTTGGCTAGCTCCTTCCTTAGCTTGAGTAGAGAAGGAAAGAAGAAGATTGGATGTTGGAATGAATGGATTTGGTGGAGAAATCAATAGGGGTTCTTCTCTAAAATTTGGGAAAGAACAAGAGAGAAAAAAATGAAGTAGAAAATAAACAAATGGCTCTCTCTCCCTTTCCTAGCTAGGGCCGGCCACATGATGGTTGTGAGTCCCTATTTGCAATGTCTAAAATACCCCCCCACTAATCTATTCAATTAAAATTAGAAAAGGGTTAATGGTTGAGGTTATTTTAGTCATGATTAATTCTCTAATCTAACCAAACCCTATCCATAAATAATTAGTCTATCCACTAACTAAAATTAATATCATGTTGGCCATGTCTAACTAATGTGTGGGTCCCACTAGAGTCAAAACTACCCCGGGTCCCCGTTACAAGTCGGATTGAGTTGAAATTCGAACCCGACTCAAATAACCCCAAAATAATATCATAAATAATAAAATAAATTTCAAAAATATTCTAAAATGAAAAATGATAAAAAGACCCCTGTTCCTGAAAATTGGGGGTGACAATGCATTATGATTTCATGTCCCAACTGGATGATCGGACTTGCGTGAGATTGGGGCATGACATGTTGGTGAGCTAGGCGACCTTGTGAACGATTACGTGAATTGTAATAAACGACTTAGGGAATATGAAATGAAAATTATGGTTTAGTAACACATCGTGTCATAGCATACTTGACTAGAATATGATGGATAGGTGGATTATATCGAACGTGTTCGAGGAGATAGACTATGCGAATTGCTAGTTTGGACGTACGATATTGATATATCGAGGAATTGGTGAACATAACTTACCGTAGGATGGCTTTGCTGAACGACTAGGACCCCTTGAACTAAGTATTGCAAGTGTGAGTAGGAGATATATGCTCGATATTTAGAAATTAGAATGATGCAAGCTTAGGAAGAAAACTCGTATTATCAACTTTGGTTTAACCTTAGGATTGGGGTCAGTGTTGATATTATTGTTGGAGAACTATGATTCCAATACTGACGGATAACTTTAGCTTAGAGAGATGACCTAGCATGTTCGCTCAGGTAGGTGGCTTTGGTGAACTTGCCTAAGCTTGGTCTTCACTCTAATAAAACGAAAGTTTTCAAATACACAATTAGGCTTGATAATAAAAGAGACGAATCCGCATAGCTAAGAGAATAATCCCAAGTCGGGTCGGATTGAGTTAGAACATGGAAAAGGTCCAACGGTCGGCTTAGAATCGTTGTATGACGTACTTTCAAAATGACACTCGGTCCTTCGTCCCATGGCTTGGGAGAAGAAAAGTGGGTCGATGCGCCACAAAGCTATGAACTTAGCCTAAGTCATAGGAATCGCGTGTATAAATGCTTGTTAAAGCATGTACGGTCTCATCGTCCAAGGCTCGGCATAGCCTTTACTCGTCCTACGGGTTAAGTTGCATCGCACGGCTTAAGGCATAAGTCTAGCCACCCAAAGAACTTGGTTGTTCAAGTTGAACACGTGCACGGCACATTCCTGTGATGTGAGGCTTGGCGTAGCCTTTACTCGTTAAGTTGAAGCACGATTGAGTTAGGCAAGAGTTTTGCTGGGTATTGAAGTCATACTAAGCATTGTCCCATGTTTTCTGCGGTTGTCAAGTCACATAGTCCCATGATTCCAAGGCTCGTCATATAAAGTATGACTTGGGCGGTAGTGTCTGTTTGCCATTAAAATCTTTGATTGGAATTTTAATTACAAACAGAACAGTGTTACAATATAGGACTTAGATGTAGTCCTAGGAGTACACTTTTGTTTTTATCTGGGTCCTGTGTCAGTGGAGCGAGTGGTAATACATTGACCCCGTTGATGATCTGACGACGGTTTTAGGTTCTCTGAAGGTCTGGGTTGCTCTGGATGTCAGAGCTTGCGGAGGAAGAAGAAGACATTGAGTGTCTCTTCCGATCTCTCTGAACAGACGTACATCTCTGTAACTCTGATGATCTGGTTACTTCTGTCTTTGACGGTGTATGTTTGTATATCTCTCTCTATGTGTGTATGGAAGAAGAAAATGATCCCTCTATTTATAAGCAGCAGGTTGGGCTGCTCATGCGCGCACATGTATGATGCACTTGTACGTGGGAACGCCACATGGCTGATGCTGACGGAAGGAAGGCACATGGATGATGCACCATGATTTGTGGATTGAATCCTTTATGCTGCATTTGTGGCTGGCACGTGGAGAGGATCTTTCTGTTGCTAAGATCTTGGATGGTTAGCACCCCTTTATAGGCCGAACTGAGTCAAAGGACACGTGGCGTACGTCCATGGCTCAAAGATCTCGAATTTAGTGGAGAAGCATCTGATGAGCTGCGCCTGGAATTGGGCGCATGAGGAGACTTAGCTCTTAATCTTTAGGAATCACAAACCAGTCTGGGCGTATAGATTTTGAGACGCATACAAGTGGATGATCGGCTACGTGGCTTGTAACCGTCAGAGGAGAGTAATGATGATGCTGACGTCCGCGGTGCTTTGTTTTCTGCTGAAAGCTATCGAGTATTCAATCCTCGGGGGACGTGCTACCAACTCTGTCACTTTTGCATTAATTGCTTGGTAGGTGACGAGCCGAAGTGGGCGCATCGATTTGTACCCCACTAGGTGTATAGGTCCGTGTTCACCAGGACGCATGGATCTGTGCTTTGTTGGGTGCATCCATACGGGACGCTTGGTGCTGATGGATGCGTCTGTATAATGCACGGTATCTGACCGGCGCATCTGTTGTATGATGTATCTTTCAT
The DNA here is from genome assembly GCA_029216955.1 of Iris pallida. Taxonomy (NCBI): domain Eukaryota; kingdom Viridiplantae; phylum Streptophyta; class Magnoliopsida; order Asparagales; family Iridaceae; genus Iris; species Iris pallida. Next base: position 5,492,286 of record JANAVB010029819.1, on the reverse strand, counting down.
TGGTCCGACTGTTGAGTTCTTCGAGCGCTTTAAATAGCCGTTTTGACTTGGCTGATTTCGAAGAGGCAAATTCATCATCGTAAATGCAAATTCATTGTACTAACTTCGGGAAGGTTGCCACTTGGTGCATGGGTTTGATTTGCCCTGACCTATAAATAGCAACAATTTGAAAGAGTTTTGTTGTCTCTTCTTTGACTTCTCGAGGAAGATAAAATTCTTTGCCCGAGTACATTCTGTTGCTAAGACGCTCCCCAGGGTGAAGATGCGTCGATTCGTCTTCGTATGCACTCGTGAAGGTGACTGTTACATCCAAAAGTCGGGATCGTCGGTTCCCGATGCAGGCCGAAGGTGCCTGTTGCATCCAAAGATCGGGATGCTCAAGTCCCATCTCCGTTATGCTAAAAGAGCCGCAGATCAGAATTGCGACGCTCTCCTTTTCCTTGGGCATTGGAGAGATCTTCCTCCTGCTAGAGTGGGGTTGATCGCCCGCTCTTGTTATGCTCAAAGCTGCTCCTTTAGCCGAAGCACTTGATCGGATCGAAGTGGAGCACATATGCTCAGACTTCATGATGCGCCTGACTGAGACGTCGAGGAGATGCGCTTGACTGAGACGCTGAAGGGACGCGCCTGACTGAGACGCTGAAGGGACGCGCCTGACTGATGATGCACCTGGCTTGGGACGCATGGCAGTTTGCTGCGCCTGGCTGTAGTCTTAGGATCTTTCTTTTTGCAGAAGTTCTCCTTTGTAAAGCCTTTCTTTAGACATGTAATAGACTTTTATATAAAATAAAAATCTTCTTTTGATGTCTATACTTTTGCTGTCCTTTGCTGTGCCAAGTACTTCGTTTGAGCTCCCTGGCGCATGTTTGTTAAGCGCATAGGAATTCTGGCCTATAGATGCGCCTGAAATTCCATGCTTCTACAAGACCCCCTTCAAAGTTTTTAAAATATTTTATCAAGTTTTGGAATACTTTGAATAAGAAGCATGGTACGGTCTTCAATGGGGCGCATGACTGCTCGGGGTGCATGATTGCTCCACGCATCTGTGATGAGGCATATGCTCTCAGTTTTAAATATATATGATAATGATTTAAAATAACCAAAAAGGATTAATGATGATCTTTTTGGATTATTTGCAGTTATTATTTCGCAGAACCCCAAGCGGTGGCTGACACCACTCTTTATCGGTTTTCGCGTATGCCCAAGCCTATAAATAGGCGTCTGATGGAGAGAGGAAGAGTTCTTCTTCTCTTTGCTTTCTTTTTCTTTAGATTTTTTCTTTCAAAAACCCTAACTTCTTTTTACGAGATGGCTCCCAAAACTCCTCGCGGTGGTGCTGGTCGAGGACGAAGCAAAGGAAAGGAGCCTGCGGAGGCTGATATTGATGATGTCCCCAGGACGCCCGTCGACGTTCGGCCGGCAGTAATTGGTGGGTTTGTCATTCTTTGCCATACCTTTTTGTTCCTAAGAAGAAAAATCTTTTTAGGACTCATATACGCTGACGCGCATGGACCTCGAGTCTTGATGATGTGCTAAAGCTTCTTGCTGACGCGTATGGACTTCGAGTCCTGATGATGCGCTGAAGCTTCTGGCTGACGCGTATGGACTTCGAGTCCTGATGATACGCTGAAGCTTCTGGCTGACGCACATGGACTTCGAGTCCTGATGATGCGCTGAAGCTTCTTGCTGACGCGTATGGACTTTAGGTCCTGATGATGCACTGAAGCTTCTTGCTGACGCACATGGACTTCGGATCCTGATGATGCGCTGAAGCTTCTTTTCAGATGCGCCCGAGCCTTGGTTCAGTGCGTGCGCTTCTGATGAGAATACGGCTCCTACTTTTTTATTGCTTTAACATATCTAAGTCTTTGTCATCTTTCTCTGATCGCCGATTTCGACGACCGTCCCGCTTTTGAACGAAGTACTTCTGGACACTGCTCTTTGTCAGATGGGAGTTGACTATAACGAAAGGTGATAAATCCTGCCCGAGCTGCCATCATGTTGGATCAGCCTCCCGAGAGAATAACCTAAATCGGGGGACAACAGTATGTGTTCCTCCAACGAATGATGGTGCATGGCAATTTGCAATCTGCTGTCCCTCGTAAAGAGACTTTCCTGAAGTCGGAGTTCCTGTTCGGGGATCGCCTCACTTCTACTGAAGCGAAGGTGTTAAGGATCAAGGAAGATTGGTTCTTCTCAGCTAAAGGGATGCACATATTCATGAAGCAGCTCGAGCATCAATGGCTTTTGATAGCTTTCTGTCGGCTTGCTTCCAAGAGGAGGATGACATGGGAGCTAACCCCGTCTCACGGAGGAGCGGTGGCGGGCACCATCAGAATCGATGCTACCTCGAACCAGAGGGATACTTTGGTCGCCACGCGGGCTGGGTCTTCTTCACCTGGCGAACTCTGCGTCCTGGGAGTATTTATAGTAACGTCCATGTCGACACTTTTGTCTTTGGTGCTTTGACTTTCGTTAATCGTATGTTATCATCGAAGCGATCGTACCCGAAGGGTGAATTTAGAGTAGAGGGTTGGTGTCATTATGTATCCAAGTGGGACAAGCTGACACTCTGGGTTCTAACGAAGTTTTGAACCGAACTCAGGGATATTGGGCTGACTGCCGCTATCCGTGCCACCCAGGCGAGCGTCGACATCAACAGACATATGTTTCTTGCGCTCCTGGAGATGTTTAATACCCAGACCGGGACCTTCTTCACTCCAATGGGGGAACTAGGACTTGCACTTCATGAAATGTATGAGGGGCCGAGGCTTCTTTGCGGATCAAACCCCTATGAGGAGTACTTTCCGACTAACAAGGAGTTCCAAGTCCTGGGGACAAAGAAGAGGAGATGATGGATGTCTTCAAAGAAGTGGCGAGTCACCATTATTATATGCAAAAGAAGGATAAGGGCGGGGCGCAGTCCCACGTGACTGCTTGGAAGGATTATGTCTTTGAACAAGATAAAGAGGATTTCTCTCAGTTTACGACTCCGCCAGCTCTCTCCAGTACTGCGGTGCTCTCTGAAATGAGCAGGCTAAATGAGAAAAGTCCCCGGGAAAACGAGGATCGGGAGTCGGACGAACGTTCCTATAGCTGTTTCTGGCACCTCACTCATCGGATGTCGTCCAAAGCAGCGTTGGCTGCTTATCTGATGATTTGGCTCCGGGATTACATCTTTTCAGACGGGTCAGGCTCTGTGGAGAGGGTGACCCAGAACCTAATCCTGCCAGCTGTGAAGTTGGTTTTTGGCCATCATTTGGCTCTACTCTCTGCGATGGTGTGTAACCTACTGCGAGGTTTACGAGAATTCGTGGGTAACGTCGTTCATGAACGAGGTAAAAATGGCAACTTTTCCCGTGCTGAACTGTCGTTTCATTATATGATGGGGTGGTTGATTTTACACCATCCCAATATGATGAGTTCGGGCCAGGAAGAAGATCACGTGGCCGGAGATGCATTCCTCCGCCGCTTCTACCAGAGGAAATGGCTGCCTACGGGCGTTCCTGTTTGTAGGAAAGTTTTATCCTACCTTCAGGGATGGGAGATCACCAAAGTTGGTCCAATTTTTACCGGCTTCGAAACAAATGAAGATTTAGCTGATTTGGGTCAAGATGCAACAACTGTCTCCGTAGGAATTCCGTTGGTTGCAAAGCATCCGGCCGTCCCATTTGGTGTACAGGAATAGAAACCAGTGTCACTTGGAGCCGTACTTGCTGAGCCATTTCACACGTCAGTTCGGGTACGCTCAGTTGATGTTGGGGAACCCTAGTACTAGCCTGGGTATACTGGGAGTCTGCTGGACGGGGCACGAGCTTGGAATCACTACAATGCCGGATGCACCGGAGCTCGCTTTACCATGCCAGTTCTGAGTCCGCAGCCGTCGATTCTTTTCTCAGCCGCCAAATTTTATTGTGCGATGAACACCTTGTCCCCTGGGTATGATAGGGAGACCAATTTCATTATCGGTACCCAATTGGAGGCAACTAGGAATATGTTGGCGAAGGCTCGATTTTACCGTCCGCCAGAGGTTGGTTATCGAGATACCCCTGCCGATCCTCGGAGGATACTCCGGCAGAGCCCTCGGTTGATCACCCGAAAAGACGTGCCGATAAAGAGGCTGGTTCTTCTGTGCCGAAGAGGCAGAGGAAAGCGGTGTCACCAGTAGTGACAACGGAATCGGCTCCTGTGGAGGTAAGGACATCCCATATAGTCTGGTCCTTTCTACCATTCTTATAACATATGCTTTCTTTCTTTCTTTTGTAGGAGCCGCTGAAGAGGAGACCCCGAGCTCCGATATCGGGTGCTAGCAAACCAAAGGTGGTGGGCTCTTCTGATGAGTATATTCTGCCGATTGTGATTTCTCCCGCGGAGGAGAACCCTGATGATCTGACTCCTGTAGAGATAGAAGTTGCCATGGGGGCTTCTGGTATCGAGGTCCCAGCAGAAGCTGTGTTTTCGGATGAGGAAGAGGAATAGAGTTCCTCTTTTTCGGATGACGTTCCTCCAGAGGTCCCTGAGCCTGCAGTAGGAGTAACAGGCACGGTTGTATCAGAGAAGAGGGGTGATTTATCTTCTCGTCATGATGAAGGGAGGTCGGCCACACCGTTACCGAGCCCTACCCCAGACCCAGCAGTGGAAATCGAACTGGCTGACGCCCAGAAGGTACTGGCAGACTCCATTCCCGCAGAGGGTTTTGATAAAGGAGGCGTGACTTGTCTGTCGAGCCCGACTCCAGAGGAAATGCCGAGTCAGGAAACGGGTGCTGATCCTGCTGCCTTGTCGGAGGAGGAGGGCCCTGTGCTGGCTGCAGGTAGAACTCCAGAAGTTGGTGGTCTTGAAAAGGGTAAGGGTTTGCTGGTGCAAGAACCCTCTGTTGTTCCTCCTACTTGGAGACGATATCGACACCCCATTCGGCTCCTTCCCTCCTCTTGGCTCCTCGGGATAGCGGCGAAGTTCAAGTCCTCGACGGGGGAGGGTTCGCTGTTGTTGAGGTTCCAGCCTTGCAGATTGAGGTCGGTGGGTCTTCTTCAGGTCCGCTGTCCACAGTAGCTCCTCCAACTCCTGCTATGACGCCTCAAGTATTGGTAGACGCGGATGAATATGTGCAGTTTGCCCTTGAGGCAGTGTATAAAATGCTGCAGAAGGGCGTATCGACAGTGCTGAACGCGAATGGGAGTTTCGCGACGGTGAAAGCCATGACACTCCCTTACATTGGTCTGATACATTCCCATCGGGGCCATGATCATATGGCTGAAATTCTGGAGGCGTTGGTAGCTGAGCTCGACCAGCATCTTTCTGAACTTCAGAGTATTCGACGAAATGACTTTTCTGCTCTGATAGAAGCAGAGAAGGAGAAACTAATAGCAGAAGTTGAGTCATTCTATCAGGCCACAGTGGCCATCTGGGACCACGAGGTGGCCGAAGCTGAGGCTGCGGTGGAGAGACTGTCACAGTCCACGCAGGAGAAGGTAGAGCTGCGGGCCTCATTGGATGCTAGTATAGCGGAGGTCACAGCCAAGATTCGCCTTCTTGAAGACCAGCAGGCCCAACTTTTGTTAGATGCTGAGCGAGCCCAGGCTGAGCACATATTGTCTACGGAGGAAGAAGCAGTTGTTATCCGCCATATTCTTTCTCTGACTTGCCAGCAGCAAGAGTTGGATGCTAAGCACGAGAATGATACTGCTCCTGAGGCTGTGGAAGCAATGCGTCAAGAAGCTGAACGCCGAGTCTTGACGACTATGGGGACTCGGGCTGAAGACTTGAAGCATCGAGTCGAAGAGCTTTCTGCCAATCCCAATGATGCTTAGGAATTGTAGTCTCTTTTTTTGTTATGTATATTATTTTTAACAATTTTGCTGGGGATGTAATCCTTTACTTTTGAGTGCAAAATAAAGAATTTTCTGGTGTGTTCATCTTTACTGTCATGAACTAGTGATTTGTGTGGACCTATTATCTTTTGCACACCTTAGTTTTTAGGTACAGATAATAAGTTGGAGAGGACTGACATGTTTGCTCAGAGGTAATGTGGACGTGGCAAATATGGGGTTAAAATGATAAAGTCTTCCTACTCAGAGGTGTTATGGACGTGGTAGGAGTGACTCTTGAAGGATACGCGGAACTACTCAGAGGTAATATGGACATGGAAGTTTTGTGATCGATGTACGGTAACGCAGGGGTTGTCTGTACGGGATGTTTACTCAGAGGTAATGTGGACGTGGTAAACATGATAGTTAGCAAAATCTTACGGAGTGTAAGATTCTGCTTTGCAGGGCATAGAGGAGCAACTCAGAGGTAATGTGGACGTGGTTGTTCTTCTACTGGAGATAGAATGCCATGGAACAACTGGGTTTCGAAAGCATAAGTTTTATGAAAGGGAGGTGTATGTGAGCTCTGATGATCAGGTCCACTGATTCCCTCGCTAGGTGGAGATGGAAGTACATATCTGAAAGATGTCAAGAGTAGTACTTCTTTAGGAACTTGCCATTGATGGGCATCATGAACAAGTCTCCGTTTGGTCGGGCGATGCGGTAAGCACCGTTTGAGTATACCGTCTCTATGATGAAAGGTCCCTCCCACTTGGGCTCGAACTTTTCTGGTGTTTTGTGAGTCAACACCATTGGCCTCCTGACTGCCAGGACCAGGTCGCTTACTTGGAAAGTCATTTGCTTGACCTTTTTGTTGAAAGCCTGTGATATACGGGCTTGATAGAGTGCAATGTGCTGCTGATCTAGGAGACATTTTTTGTCAAGTGCCTCCAGTTCTCGCAGACGATGGCGTTGATTGTCTTCTTCTGTCAATTGATTTTTGATTGCTACATAGAGTGAGGGTATCTGGATCTCAAGTGGCAGTACCGCTTCGCTTCCGTAGACTAAGGAGAATGGTGTGTTGTCCGTAGGAGTCCGTACCGTTATACGGTAGGCCCAAAGGCATTCGCCGAGCTTTTTATCCTAGTCGGATTTGTTGGATAATACGACCTTTTTGAGTAGCCTGACGATAGTCTTATTAAAAGCCTCGGCCAATCCGTTCGCTGCCAGATTGTAGGCGGTTGATGCCACGTTCTGAATTCGATTCTTGTCACAGAATCTGCTGAAAACATGGCTGATGAACTGAGGACCATTGTCGTGGATAATCCTACGGGGTACCCCGAAACGGTAGATGACATGATGCTTGATGAAGCTGATCACCCTAGAGCTTTTTACTTCCGTCAGTGGAACTGCTTCTGCCCATTTGGAGAAGTAGTCGGTGATGGCTAGGATGAAGCGGTGTCCCCTCGATGAAGGAGGGGTGATAGGTCCCACAATGTTCATGCCCCAAGTTTCAAAGGGCCAGGAGGTGACCGTAGGATGTAGTGGTTCTGATGGTGTATGGATAAAGTCGGCGTGAAGCTGGCAAGCATGGCACTTTTTAGCATTGTCGACGGTATCGACTGCCATGGTTGGCTAGTAGTAACCCATGTGTCGCAATCGATTCTGCAACTTAGGGCCAGGTTGATGAGCCCCGCAAGTTCCGTCATGAGCTTCTCGAAGGGCTTTAGCTGCTTCTTTGTTGGATAGACATCGAAGGAGAAGTCCTTCGTAGGAACGTCGGTACAATGTTTTAGTAGCTGTATCATAATAAAATCGAAGGGAATGCCTTCTGATTGAGATGGCTTCTTTCGGGTCTTCTGGAAGAATTCTATAGACAGCGAAGTCGATGAACGAGAATCTCCAGTTTTGGACATTAACTCCGGCACTTATCGTCATGGCATGGGCCATTTGTGTGCATAGGTTGTTTTTAGGACAGACCAAGTCTCGTCCTACTATTGTGACGTAGTGTTGAGTCTCAAGGGGTGCTGCCAATGAAGCTGCGAGGCCAGCCAGAGCGTCAGCCTCCAGGTTTTGTAGTCGAGGTACGTGTTCTATAAAGAACTTGGTGAAGATTGAAATAATATTCAATACAGCTTCATGGTAAGGAACCAGATCTGTATGACGAACTTCGTACCGTCCTCGGATTTGATTAACGACGAGTTTTGAGTCGCCGTAAGCTTCCAGATGATCTACCCCCAGTTGTCGTGCCAACTGGAGTCTCATGATGAGAGCGTTGTAATCGGCAACATTGTTGGAGCACGGCTTTGAAAGGGAGTAAGCACGTTGGATGACCAGCTGATCGAGGGAGACTAGGACCACCCCTACTCCTGCGATAATTTGGCCTTTGGGGCCTGTTCTCGAAGCGCCATCGAAAAACACCCGCCAGACGGTGCTTTCTTCGGTGACATTTGATTCTTAGACTTCATCCGGGATGTCTTTATAGAGTCTGGAAGACTCTGGGATGGGGTGCACGGCTAAAAAGTCGGCTAGGGCTTGACCCTTGACGGCTTTTTGTGGAACAAATACCATGTTATATGGTGTCAACAGGATTGTCCATGTAGCTAGTCGGAAGTTCAATGATATCGGATTCATCATGAGAACACTGAGTGGATTGACTCGGGAGATGACATGGATTGTCTGACCCGAAACGTAATGGCGAGTCTTCTGGATGGCGAACTCCAAAGCCAAACATTCCTTCTCGACGGGGTTGTACCGGTGTTCAACCCTGATCATTTTTCTACTAAGGTAGTAGATAGCTTGCTCGTAGCCTGCATCGTTGTTTTAAGCCAATAAAGCGCCGAGGGAATGATCCATAGCACGAACATAGAGAAGAAATGGTTTGCCTGCGACGGGTGCCACCAGGACTGGCGGGCTTGTCAAGTAAGCTTTGATATCATCGAAATCTTTCTGGCATTCTTCTGTCCAGACGTAGGAGACTCCCTTCTTCATGAGCTGGGTGAAGGGTTGACATTTTTCGGAAAGGTTTGTTGTAAACCTTCGGATGTATGAAAGACGCCCTTGCAGGCCTCAAAGTTCTCAGAGGTTCTTCGGAGGGTCCATGTCAAGAATGGCTTTGGTCTTCTCGGGGTCGACATGAATGCCTTTCGCCGTGATAATGAAGCCCAAGAACTTTCCACTAGAGACCCCAAAGAAGAATTTAGCAGGGTCCATCCTGAGTTGATGCGCTCGCATGAGATCGAAGACCGTCTTTAGGTCTTGTAAGTGATCACCTTTGAGACGGCTCTTGACAGAGATATCATCAACATAGCAATCAACTGTTTTGCGTAGATGTTGACGGAAGATGGTACTCATAGCTCGTTGGTATGTAGCACCAGCGTTCTTCAAGCCAAAGGACATCACTGTGTAGTAGAAAACCCCTTTCGATGTCCTGAATGACGTGTGTTTTGCGTCATCGGGGAATATTTTGATCTGGTTGTAGCCAGAGTACCCGTCCATGAAAGACATGCGTTCAAAGCCAAATGTATTGACGATCATCACATCAGTGATTGGAAGCGGGAATTCGTCCTTCGGGCAAGCAGTATTGAGATCTATGAAGTCGATGCAGACTCGTATCTTCCCATTCTTCTTGGTGACAGGGACGACATTGGCCACCCAGTCTGGATGCTACTCTTCACGAATGAACCCGCTGCTCAAGAGTTTGTCCACCTCTTGATCGATAGCGTTCATAATATCAGGACGAAAACGTCGTTGTTATTGCTTTATAGGCTTAGCATCAGGTAAGATGTTAAGTCTATGCATCGCTATCTAGGGATCAAGTCCCGGCATATCTTCATAGCTCCAAGCGAAGACGTCGATATATTCTTTGGCCAATTGGACTAAAGACTCCCGGTCTCTTCCCTTTAGACTCTTGCTGATGAAGATAGGTTTGGAAGAAGACTCGTCTCCAAGGTTGATCTGCTCGACTTCGTCTTCGGTAGGGGGTCCGCATAATTCAAAATGAGACTCCCACTGCGCTCCTAGGCGTTGAGCCCAAGGTTCTTCCTCGAAGAATTCTGGCATTTGGTCTTCGCCTTCATCCTCTCGAGATTGTGCAGATGCTATGTTGACTGATAGCACCTTCCTGAAGACTGAGCCGATACTGGTATCGGAATCCCAAGTTGATGCTTCAGATAAATGAGAGTGTTCCACTTCTTCTGCCTCCGAACTCTCTGGAGTTACCGGTGGCGTGACATAGCCCACCCCCCGTCGAGTACGATGATAGTAGTCCTGCGGCTTTCCCTTAGGTGTTGGGAGTCGGAGAAGGCGGTACAGCCTGGAGTTATACATTTGAAGGTTTTGATACCCGAGGTGCTTCACGGTAATCGGTATTCAAGGATACCCGTTGAAGGGGCACACTTGATTCCCCGTTAGCTCCTGGGTCCGGATTGGTGGAAGGTGCTCTGGCCAAAGCTGACCGTATCTCGAACACTACTTGAGTCAGTATTTGCATAGAGGCAGAGAGGGTTTTGATTCCTCCCTCGACAGTATCCATGCGCTGAACGAGGTCTGCTGGCGGAGCATCAGACTCCATATCACCACCTCCTGTCATGTATACTGTCATTACGTGACTGGAAGTGGATGGATCGGTTGAAGCTTCACTTTCAGCCTCGCTCTCCTGTAGAAGAGTCGCTTCTCCTGGGGTTTCATCCTGGCTACCCCCTGTTATGCTCTGGAGGACATCCTCCTCTTCGGTAAGAGAATCGACAAAGGTCTGACTACCTCCAGCTTCCTGTGAGATCTTCTTCCTCCCCCGGGTGCCTTCAAACACTCTTGAGGACGGGACAGTCACCTTGGTCTTCCTCGGCTGGCTCTTGGATGAGGACGAGGTCGAGGAGTTGTCAGTCGTCTTTCGGATTGATAAGGAGTTAGAGACTACGTTGCAAAAAGCAACCATTAGTTCTGGCTCCTCTTCAATCGACACCTTCTTTCCGAGGTGACGTTGGAGGGGTGCTGATGATTGCAGCCGCTGTAACACAGACTGCCTTTGCAATGGGACTGTTGTTTTACAACAACAGTTGATGGTGACCACAGCACAAGTGGGCCCTGTGAGGGGCACATTGTGCTTCTCAGTCAACTCTACTGATCGGCGTTTGTGAATGATCACATTACGCAAATTGTTAGAGGAGAGTGCCACCTTCACACCCCCATCTGGTGTATGGCAAGGCCAAGCGCCGGGATGGTCAAGTAAATGTTGTACCCCCTGATCCAGCACAAAAGATGTACCTAGATCAGTAGTGGAGGAGCAACATTTAGGGTAGCTTGAACCAGCCTCAGACGCACAACCAATGTAGGCGGGGGTTCAAGACCACAGATTTTGCCTTGTACGACTTGGTTGCGAACGCAGCAGATGCGCCCAAGTGAGACAAGGACTTTGTGGGTCAGCTCGTTTCTGGCGTAGAAGTACCTAAGTCAACTTTGTACAGCTTACCATCAGCAGCGTGCATGATTGTGAGCGCATGCTTCTGGTTTTCCGTTGGCATAGCACGTTTGAGGCGCATGGCCCGTGCCACCTTGGACTTCTTCGTACCAGGCCACTGGGGCGCATAGTACTCAGAGTCCAAATTATCCTTGCCATGACAGCGAGTGAGTCTGTCAAAGACAGAGGCCTTCTGCGGCGCACCAGAGTTCATACGCAGGGCGTTAGACGCGCCCCTGCTCCGTCGGCAAATCTTCCTTGACTGAGAAGGAGATGGTTGGGGAATGTGGTCAGCACTACGTTTTCCCGAGAGATGCGCTGCATCCGTCGGCACATCCTGGCTAATGAGAGCGTCAGCGAGAAGGGTAGGCTGCATCGGTGCATCCTCTACAGTGATGGTGCCAGGGGCCTCCACCTTGCGCACCCAGGCTTGGAGAGTTTTCTTCGGTTTCGGCAGCCGCTTCGAAGGACTTGCGCTGCCTTCAGAGATGAACTCCTCATATGCCTATTGATTGAGGCGTACGACTAGTGTCTTGTGGGAGGAGCCCACCTTCACATCGTCAGATTATGACATAATTTTCTCATCAGAGGAGAAAGAGGTCCCCAGCAGAGTCGCCAGCTTGTTTGCCATTAAAATCTTTGATTGGAATTTCAATTACAAACAGAACAAGGTTACAATGTAGGACTTAGATGTAGTCATAGGAGTATACTTTTGTTTTTATCTGGGTCCTGTGTCGGTGGAGCGAGTGGTAATGCGTTGACTCCGTTGACGATCTGACGACGGTTTTAGGTTCTCTGAAGATCTGGGTTGCTCTGGATGCCGGGGCTTGCGGAGGACGAAGAAGACGTTGAGTGTCTCTTCCGATCTCTCTGAACAGACGTACGTCTCTGTAACTCTGATGATCTGGTTACTTCTGTCTTTGACGGTTTATATCTGTATATCTCTCTCTGTGTGTGTGTAGAAGAAGGAAATGATCCCTCTATTTATAAGCAGCAGGTTGGGCTGCTCATGCGCGCACATGTAGGATGCGCTTGTACGTGGGAACGCCACGTGGCTGATGCTGACGGGAGAAAGCCATGTGGATGATGCGCCACGATTTGTGGGTTGAATCTTTCATGCTGTATTTTTGGTTGGCACGTGGAGAGGATCTTTCTATTGCTGAGATCTTGGGTGGTTAGCACCCCTTCATAGGCTGAACTGAGTCAAAGGACACGTGGCGTACGTCCATGGCTCAAAGATCTCGAGTTTAGTGGAGAAGGATCTGATGAGCTGCGCCTAGAATCGGGCGCATGAGAAGACTTAGCTCTTAATCTATAGGAATCACGAACCAGTATGGGCGCATGGCTTTTGAGGCGCATGCAAGTGGTTGATTGGCTACATGGCTTGTAACCGTCAGAGGAGAGTAATGATGATGCTGACGTCCGCGACATTTTATTTTCTGCAGGAAGCTGTCGACTGTTTAGTCCTCGGGGGACGTGCTGCCAACTCTATCACTTTCGTATTAATTGCTTGGTGGGTGACGAGCCGAAGTGGATGCATCGATTTGTACCCCACTAGGCGCATAGGTCCGTGTTCACCAGGACACATGGATCTGTGCTTTGTTGGGCACATCCATACGGGGGGCTTGGTGTTGATGGGCACGTCTGTATGATGCACGGTATCTGACCGACGTATCTGTTGCATGACGTATCTTTTATTGGTCCGACTGTTGAGTTCTTCGAGTGCTTTAAATAGCCATTTTGACTTGGCTGGTTTTGAAGAGGCAAATTTATCATCGTAAATGCAAGTTCATTGTAATAACTTCGGGAAGGTTGCCACTTGGCGCATGGGTTTGATTTGCCCTAGCCTATAAATAGCAACAATTTGAGAGAATTTTGTTGTCTCTCCCTTGACTTCTCGACGAAGATGAACTTCTTTGCCCGAGTACATTATGTTGCCAAGACGCTCCCCAGGCTGAAGATGCGTCGAGTCGTCTTCGTATGCACACGTGAAGGTGACTGTTACATCCAAAAGTTGGGATCATGGGCTCCCGACGCAGGCCGAAGGTGCTTGTTGCATCCAAAGATCGGGATGCTCGAGTCCCGTCTCCGTTATGCTGGAAGAGCCACAGATCAGAATTGCGATGCTCTTCTCTTCCTTGGGCTTTGGAGAGCTCTTCCTCCTGCTAGAGTGGGGTTGATCGCCCGCTCTTGTTATGCTCAAAGCTGCTCCTTTAGCCGAAGCACTTGATCGGATCGAAGTGGAGCACATATGCTGAGACTTCATGATGCGCCTGACTGAGACGTCGAGGAGATGTGCTTGACTGAGACACTGAAGGGACGCGCCTGAATGAGATGCTGAAGAGACGCGCCTGATTGATGATGCGCCTGGCATGGGGCGCCTGGCAGTTTGCTGTGCCTGGCTGTAGTCTTAGGATCTTTCTTTTTGTAAAAGTTCTCCTTGTAAAGCCTTTCTTTAGACATGTAATAGACTTTTATATGAAATAAAAATCTTCTTTTGATGCCTATACTTTTGCTGTCCTTTGCTATGCCAAGTACTTCGTTTGAGCTCCCTGGCGCATGTTTGTTAAGCGCATAGAAATTCTGGCCTATAGATGCGCCTGAAATTCCATGCTTCTACAGTGTCACTTGGAAAACAAGTTGGTTTAAAGCACGAGCCGTGGTAGGTTCGAGGATAAGTATATATGCCACAGTTAAAGAACACATGTTTTGTTCAAGTTAAGCTGGAAGACTACGTAGTAGTCGTTCCCTGAGTTTCAAAGGATAGAAAAGTTTACGCGACTGGTTGTCACCGAGACCGGTCCCGCTACTTAGGAGTCTCGATTGAAAATTCACGCGAATGGTTGTCGCCGAGACCGGTCCCGCTACTTGGATGTCTCGATAGAAATGTAGAAAGCACAATCATGAATAAAGAAGGACATGGTAAATCGAGTTGAGTCTTGCATGGTCACTGGACAACTTGCGTGCAAGGGAAATTCCTCGAACGATCGTCAGGGCACCGGGTTCGTGTCGGCCTAAGAGGAAGAGCAGATATTGTACGGCCTTCAACGACGGTGCGACTCGCCTTGAATTGAACCGTTATAAAATAGGATGCGGGACTATTCGGTGGAGCTCGCACCTCGCACGCGAATGGTCACCATATGCAAAAGATCCAGTATAGCTTGATATTGCTAGTAACCACTTATATAGATGTATGGGCATAAGAGCGGCTATCCGCGTGCATGCCTTTGGATTGCATCGAGTACAAGCACAGCACGAAGTGAGTTAAGAGGATGTGCATCGATTGTAAACAAGTCTTAAGAAGCCTAAGATTTGGCTATAGCTGTCACGACCCGCACCCGCTTTTCGGATACGAGACGTGTCCAAGTCAGCCTACGCCATAGAGTCGGCTGTAGAACGCTGTCAAGTCCGCAAGAAATAATTGCTCAAAACTTTATTGCTCATTCACATTTCTAAATTTATTACAACATTTACAATATTTAAAATTAAAGAAAAAACAAAGTTCGCACAATTAATGAAAATGATACAACTGCTATCTATTTCTAGGTTTCTGTCTGCAAGTATACCCGTATCTCACAACAAGAAAACATGGTTTCTGTGACATGTAAAATTGTCACAAAAATTATGAAAGTCGTCACAACACATCTTCTGTGACGAGCACAGTGACGACTGATTTTCGTAGCATATACCTCCGTAGCTAAAAGTATAGGTGACGACCAAAATTCATTGTCACAGAAAGTTCTCTACTGTGACAAGAATATGTTGTCAGTGATAGTAAACTTTTTGTGACAACAAATTCGTCACTATAAATATTATAAGTGACGCACGATATTGTCACAAGAAGCATTTTATTGTAATTAAAAATAAATATATTTTTTTTGACAAAAAATAAAAATTATTTTCGTGACGACATTTGCTATCACAAACCAACTTTAGTAAAATATTCCAAAAGTTGCCACTGCCAGTGCCATTACTCAAGATAAAATATTCCAAAAGTTGTCAACAAAAGCAAGATTAATTTGAAGAACCAACAAAAACAAGATTAACATAGAAAGAGAACGCATCAAAAACATAAAACAGATGCTCACCATTCCTCGTAACACCATCTACAAACCACCCCAAGGTAACAACTAAAGACCATTCTTTTATCCATGCTTCAGAGCATGCTCAAATTTACGTCCAGAACAGTTATACAAGTGTCAAGGACATTTTGCGTATTTATGCTAGTAAATGACATTTGGGACATATAAGAAAGAATGTAAATCGGAAATTAATTCAATAAAAGGAAATAGTGATATCATTGGGCAGGATATTTGAACCACCAGATGGGTGCACTGGGGATGCAGACTGGAACTGTACTGTCCGCCAAGCCTCTCTGTCGCAGCCATAACATGTATTCTTGCTTCTTCATAAAAAGTAAACGAGTTAAAGCACTATCACCATCAACATCCATAATTTCATATAGTTAGATAAAGTATCTTTTCTATTATATGATACACTGGCATCTTCACAAACAATGTTTTGGACATTCCAAGAGAACAAGACCTTTTACATGAGAGTGCCTGTGATGTATTATTATAAGAAAAATTCAAGCCTTTTAGTGGTAACTTTTCTATTTCTATTAAACAATAAAAGGAGAACATGCACATCAATTTCTTCAACTAATGGGAGGTGATGAAGGAGATTGTAGTAAGACGAGCCTAAGTAGGTGCCATGTCCATCTCCCTGTCCAATATAAATTCAACATGCACACGGACACATGAAATACAAGAGTGCCGTGTCCATGTCGTGCCATGCAATGATTTATAATCATGCCGTACAATATATGTATCTGCATATAACAAACTAGACATGCATTTGAAGCAAAAAGAAAAAAATGATATAGACCATCTTAAACAAAGAAGAGAAGAACACAAGAGTCAAAACAACAACGGATTCACTAATATATATAAGTTTTGGGTCTTGCTAATTTCTTTGTGTTTTCTTGACTTCTTCAGTTTTTATTGATTTCTTCTTATGATGCTACTGAATATTAGTTATTTCCTGCTCAAAAGAGTCAAAACAACAACGGATTCACTGGTTTAGTTGTTCCCTGGAAGATTGTAGGACAACAGAACCAGCACGTTCGTGGACGACGCCTAGACGAGTTAGGAGGTCTATCGTCTCACCTCGTCTAGCACCCAGAACAACATAGATCTAGTATAAGCTACATAACAGAGTTATCTATCTACATATAGAAAGTCTCTTAACCAAAATGTTTCCCATAATGAAAAGAGGCTGAATACTTAACCCGAAGCTCGCTGCTCGTCTGAATTTTACACCATTATAGCAGTCCTAATTCAAAGCATTCTTCGAAATCCACCAATCCTGGTATTCTCTAAAGACTATCGTTTCTGGCGTCCTTAGATTCCAGTTTTGCATTATATACACTCTTACTATTACAAAAATAGTCTAAAAAAAAGAAAGATACCGATTTCCACCATAGGAGAAATTATTATAACACTAAATCCTTATAGAAAACAATATATAAAAACAAGTAAATTCCCTTTTTTTTGGCATATGCACCACAATCAAAATCAGTGCCAATTAAAGACAATATATCGATTTGGGCCAGCCGAGTATAATAAACCCATAAAAATCTACAAAAAGTCAGAACATATTCTTAGTAATTAGATTTGTACCTCGAAATACTTGCTTGATAGATTGAAAGTTCTTAGGTAGAGGAACAATAAACCCTAGCTTTAGAAGTCCCTTCTTCCACTGATGACCTAGAAAGAAAGAGTGATCCAGAAATGGTGAATAATTTTAGAAAGAATAGAGGATTGAAAAAAAAAAAGATTAAGCCCTAGAAAATAAAAAAGAACAAATCCTAAAATGGTCCACAATTTCAAGTATGGATCTTCGAATAAATAAGAACAAATCCTAAAAAATAAACCCTAGAAAATAAAAAGTAAAAAATCCCCCTTCCGCCGCTCCTTCGACAAAGAAATCCCCTATCTACCGACGAAGAACTCGACCTCTGCTTCTTCAACACCACCAATTTCTCTTTCATCCCCATCCCCAATCCTTCCCTCCTCTTCTTCCTATACCTAATCCCCAAAAGGTGGAAAACACCCAATTGAAAATCTGGCTCAAAATCAAAATTGGAGGGAAAAAAAAAGAAATGTCTCACATTGGGTGCATCTGGCCCCCCTCTCAAGAGAGGGGTCTTGGTGGTCGGGCAATCAGCACGACTCTACAGGGCACGACCACCGTCGTCGCTCGTCTGATCTACAAATCCCGACGTGATGCTCCGATCTCCACACTCTCTCTAATACTCTATATGTGGAGAGTGTGAGTTTGTTTAAAAGTAGAGAGGGAGATAGGGTTTAGAGAGACAGAGAGATGAGAGGAGGGAAAGGAAAACTCTTTGAGGGTTCAGAGAGAGAGGGGAGGAGGGAAATGAAAAGTTGTAGAGGAATATTAATGTTAAAATAGTATCAAAATCAGAATATTTTGTTTATTTAACTTTTTTTTAAAAATTATTTTAAGTTTTTGTTACAAAAAATAAATTTTTTCTTTCTGACTAATATTTTTTTGTGACATACAATTATTTGGTAACTAAAAGATACTTTTAAGTGACATGAATAAAATTTAAATCTTGCGGCTAATACTTTTATGTGACAATTATGTATTCTTGTAACTATAAAAACACCTTAAGTGACAAGTATTTTCACTTGTCACACATAACTTGTCTTTGACATAAGTCTAAAACTTAAATTTTATTTCTGTGACAATATTAAGTGACAACCAAATAAAAACATGGTCACTAAATGGTTTAACTGTGTGACGGAAAACCACTATTGTCACAGAATCAAATTATGAGTGACAACAAAACTTATTTGTCACAAAAATATTCCTTTCAGTGACAAGTTTTCACTTGTCACAAATTACTTGTCACGAAAACCCGAATTTCTTGTAGTGGATCTTCCGAGGCTATGTGAGGCCACAGCTAACCTGAAAAAATGTTGGTTTTCAGTCAGGAATGGAACGAGTACAATCTCACAACAAAATCAATAAAAGACGAAATCCATAAATCTATAATAATACTAAGATACATGATAAGGGATAAACAAAAATCATGGTAGGAATCATGCGAGTAAAAGCAGGAAGACATGGTACACAAGACAAGCAAATGATAAGAAACTGTAATGTAGCAATACTATATCTAACAAGTGATTTGAAATACACTTTCGATATGTAAACGGCTAAGGGGCAAATCCGGCACCCTGCACGTGTCGTGTGCAGCTGCTATCAGGCAAGAATAAATATTTTGGAAATATTTCTGGGTATGTTTACATGTCTACTAATGTACTTCCCCGTCCGGTTAGTACCCATGGATTCAAACAGGTCACGAACACGAAAATATATTGGTCACGAACAACATGCAAGAATCCATAACTACTTTCTCGTGTGACAAGCGTGTCAAGAATCAACATGATATCAATGTAAAACAATATTAAATACAAAAAGTATAGAGATAATCAAATACGAAAACTATCAGAGATGTACTCGCCTGAGGTCCTGTGCTGGTAAAACCGATAATACTATACCACTTAATGAAACACAATCAGTCAACACATGCAGAAGTCTCCGAATGTGGGGGCGGTCGATCGACGGCGGAGCTGGGGACTCCGGCGTTGTGAGACACCGAGAAGATCGGCGGAGCGGGCGGCTTTGGGGTTTCCGGCTGGAGGTGCGCTCCGCTCGTGTGAGGCGGTGTCGTATCCCCGACGGAAAAGGATGATCGTGACTGGACGTCGGCGTGCGGAGGATGAGTCGGCGGCGGCCAATCTCAGAAGCCGCACGGCTGACTGTGGTGAGTGGAACCCGCCGGAGAAGGCGCGCACACGGCTCCGGAGTCTAGGAAGAAGTGGGGTCGGGGAAATTCGTTCGCGACGAAGTGGCCGACGCACGGCACTTCGATTTCTCCGGTACGGCGGTGGTCCTTGCAGCGCTCGGCGGGTGGAGGAGAGATTGGGCGGAGCGAGTTCAGTTGGGCAAGGCCGGTGGGCAGATCTGGACGCCGTGCTAGAGGCGACGGTTAGAGGATGTAGGGGAGATGCTCACTTCTCGCGACGGACGAGAAAAAGGGGCGAGTGCTCAGCTAGGCACCGGTGGTAGCGGCGGGTAGTCCTCGCCGGCTCAGGCCCGGCAGGATACACTACGGTTTGGTGGCGACCAGACTTCGTCGAAGAGAGGCACGGTTCGCCAACGGGTGGCGAGCCTGGCGTGGACACCGGCTAAGATCGCGGGGTCAGGGGACTCTGGCGTCGTCGGTCAATGAAGTGGGTCGCGGGTGGCGTGACGAACGGGGAGGCAGAGGACTCAAGCGGCTAGGGTTAGGGTTCTCCTTCTATTGTTTTCTAAATTTGTCGTGTCGGGTTTCTATGTCAAATTTTGGAATGTGTCCAATGTTGGACTCGAAAATAGAATTCTGTGGATGTAACGATTGATGCCACCGACACGGACGCACGGGTCCGGACACAACGATGAGGTGGTGATGATGATCGTGGTGGCAGTATCGGGGATGTTGGTGGCGGGTTATGGTGGACACAGACACAACGACACGGTAGTGATGGTGGTATTGGCTATGGTTATTGGTGGTTGCAGTGAGGAGTTCCGGCAAGAAGATGGTGGTGAGGTTGGTCTTATGGTT
This sequence comes from Iris pallida, assembly GCA_029216955.1. Classification (NCBI taxonomy): domain Eukaryota; kingdom Viridiplantae; phylum Streptophyta; class Magnoliopsida; order Asparagales; family Iridaceae; genus Iris; species Iris pallida. The sequence continues at coordinate 5,472,323 of JANAVB010029819.1, read as the reverse complement.
GGTGGCGGTGATGAAATGGTCGAGAAAGCGGCAAGGTGGTGTCGATGACGAATGTAGTGGTTGGCATGTTGTTTGTGGCGATGGTGGCATGATAATATCAGAGAAAATAGTGGGAGGCCTCCTTAAGTAGATGGAGGGCTACCCAGTGGGTAATAGCTAGGATTCCTATAGATAAGCTTTCCATAAACTTAATTAAATCCAATAACTTTTAAATCAATAAAATTCTAATCAAAATCTACTAATGCTTGCAACAATAAATTTAAAGTGATATTTGATGTCATCACATCATTTAAATCGCATAATTTAGAAACTTAAACATTAATTAATAATTGATATAATAAGTTAAACTAATAATTGTAGATAGTTTTATTAATACAAAAATTTATCTATTAAAATAATTCTGTTGACCCTTGTTAGTCAAGATAACCAAATTATATAATTTTAAAGGAAAACAATGTTTAAGTAAGTATAAACCAAAATATTTGTTTAAAGTATTTAATCTATAAGAATCTTCTCATTATGAAAGGATCTAAGATAATATTTGTTACTAACAAAATAATTTTAAAGTATATGTTTTATTAAACTAAAATCTTATTTAAAATTAATTTCATAAATTTTATTATCTTTCAAGGATCACACTCGATAATTCTATTATAACCCAAATTCAGTAAACATTTAAATCAAATCGAATCTGGTTAGAAATCGAGAAAATAATATTTTAAGATATATACTCGATATTATCAAACAGTTTAAATCACATATATATAAATCTAAATCTGATGGACTACTATAATTTGAATAATATTTACTATTTATCAAAGCCTAAATCTTATAAATTCAAATCCAATCTAAATAACGTTTAGACAAAATCGATCTACTTACAATCTACCATAAAATAATTTAAATATATAAATTTAGATTTCTTTTACAAATGAATTACCAATTAAGAATAATAAATATTCCTGAACTTAAGAATATCAAGTCAAATATAAAAGTCAAATAATTTTGTTTATCCTAATAATAATAAATAATACATAATTATATTTTTTATAAATCCAAAACTTAACTTAAAATACTCCGATAAAATCTTTTCATTAAACAAAGTAGTGCTCTAAAAAACATTTAATTTTTAAAATTAGTTTTTGATAAAAGAAAATATCATTCGTGAAGTCTCGACAAAAAATTACCTTAAAGCACAATAAATAATAATAAAAAGAAAATTCGGGAAGAGGGGTTACAAATCTACCCACCTTAGAAATAAATTCGTCCTCGAATTTAAGGACTATCAAGATAGACGGACTTGGTTGAGCGGCGAAAAAGGATGGTAAGATTATGATAAGGAAAACATTGATAAAATAGATGAAAAGAAAAGGGAAGAAAGAAGAAACTGCTCATAATAAAAATAAAAAAATTTCTACGATAAAAGCATTGATCAACTATGATGGAAATAGAAGGGGTAATAGGTATGGCTTGGTATTGGAACCTTTGGCTATGGTCTTGAATTCTAAATGCTCTAAAATGTTTTCAAAAGAATTCGAAAAAGTTCATCAATCAAAGACTCTACCCACCTTAGAAAATTTCTTATTCGAAAATTTTGAAGGGCACGATTGGTCATGATTAAGAGTATAATCAATAAATGATACGATCAATAATCGAAATGGGTTAGGTCATGAATAGTGTCTAATTTAAAAAGTATATCCGTGGCATGATTAAAGTATAGTCAGAAGAGTCTAGTCACGATGGTCAAGGATATAATCAAAATAGCATTAGCTATACTATAATAAATCGCTAGGCACGATTAACGGCTATTGGGATTATAGGTACGGTCAACGATCAAAACTTAGAAAAAGTCTAAACATGGTTAAAATCGGTTAGATACAACTAAGATGTAGTCATGATCAAGGTTAGTCATGCAAGTCATCCAAGCATGATAAGATTAGAAAGTTGGCACGAGCATGAATAAGGTCAAAATAGTCATGATCAAAATGGAATGAAAAATACAACATTAGCAATAATTGATCTGAAATATATGCACAATTATGATTATAGTCAAGAGAGTTTAGTCGTGATCAAATTTGTTTAGGAACGACCAATTAGTTAAGCAAAACTGTTCAGGCATGACGATAGAATCAAAAATAGGAAGGGATACGAATTGACTCGATCAAAGTATAATAAAAGAAGTCTAGTCATGATCGAAATTGTTTAAGGATGATCAAATCCAAAAATCATTTCGATATGCTTAAAATATTTATCCACAATTGGGCACGAGTTTTAAAATCAAAATCTAGGTAAGTTTAGGAATCCAGTCGAAATTAAAAGATGACAATATAAAAAATGGAAGGATAAGAAAGGAAGGAAGAATTACCGGTTTATCGAAAAGATTGTGACTAGGAATAAGCATAAATCAATTTCAAAACTAAATAGTTATATGCCAAATAAGATGTAGTATCTATGGTATTCGAAACTCGTAAACATAATCAAAGTCATTTTGCCGAGAATTTATGCCTTGCCAGTGTACGGCTAGCTGCATTAAACCCTTGGTTCCACAACTCAAGCTATGTTGCGGTAACGAATACCCTATTCAACTCTATCTAATCTTGACATGACAACTCAAGAATGAAACAAGGCGACCAAGACATAATTTTAATAGTATTCGATCACCCACGCTTACTTGAAATTATTTTAACTTAGGGTTCATGCCACGCCAGTGCGCTGCTGGCTGCAGTGAACCCATAGTCTCGATAATTTAAATAAGTGACGACAGTGCGCTGTTGTCCTGTCATCGCAAGTCATCAAAAATTATTTCAACTATATCTCCAAGAATATTAAGGGAGTTTAAAATATCATACAAGTTGATAAAGATAGAAAAGTGTTAGTACCTGTTCTTCAAGTATGAATATCAAGTCTTGAAAAGAAAATGATTAGTTAGGAAGGATAACTCTTGAATCCAAAAACTTAACTTGAGATTAATGTATAGACAATTGAGTGTGAAGTTATTTTTTTAAACAAAATTCTTTAGGTCCAAGGAAAAGAATATAAGTGATACGAACTTATGATATGTCGATGTTTAGAAAAGACATAAGATAAAGTTGTACAAATGATCATGATTATGGAGGAAATGATCGAAGGCTAAAGAAATATAAACTTAAATTTATATTTCTCTAATATTCAAGGTCGAGGAAAAATATGTGAAAAGTACTATGTCTACATATTATGAATATATTTATACACAAGTATATATGTATAGCCTAAGTAAACCCCAAAAATCCTACAATATCATTCTAAGAGAAGGTTATCATATTTCCAATTAAAATATAAATTTAAAAAGCAATAATACATATATTATATTCAATATATATAATTTATAGAAATTATTCACAATGCTAGAAATGGACTACCAATATATACACATCTACATATCTACATGGACGACGTTGGTCGCACTACATAACCACCAGGGCTTGGGTTGAGTTCGGGCTAGTTTGGAACAACCAGGTCGTCTAAAAGCCAATAATCTTAATAATAAGTAATTGAATTATTCCTAGGGTTATGTCACGATTTGGCGTAGTTTTTCTAGTTAGTGCACACCTATGACTTGGCCTTCTCTACTATGGCTAGAACACTAGTCAAAGCACTCGACTACACTCTCAGTGCCAAAATTCTTGGTTATCTTGCACTCCAAAACTTAACCGTGACTAAGGCCTTCTATAATAAATATTTATAAATTTCTAAAGATCACATTTTAATTCAAATAATTAAATAAAAGGACATTTTCCAAACTTTTGGAGAGAGGGGTTACGGTCAAGAATTGGGTTCCAAGAAGGCCTAAGTTGATGAGTAAATAGTCTACCCACCTTAGGTCATATCGAAGTATCAAAATGTAATAGTATATCTATAAAACCTTCCAGGTCATCTAAATTTAGTAAATTGCACGGCCTAATCCTTAACTACCCAATAATCAAATTAATAAGGGACTCCTATTCCTAGTCCCTCTTCTAAATTAATTCAATCCAAATTGTGAATGGGCATTTCCTAGTCCCAGGCTCGCAGTAGTACGACTAAGTTACGTACTACCACGAGTTCACAGTCTTTTGCGAAGATGGACCTGCATGGGCAACCACAAAAACTTGTCACGACCTGCACCCGCTTTTCGGATAAGAGACGTGTCCAAGCCAGCCTACGCCGCAGAGTCGACGGTAGAATGCTGTCAAGCCCGCAAAAAATAATTGCTCAAAACTTTATTGCTCATTCATATTTCTAAATTTATTACAACATTTATAATATTTAAAGTTAAAGAAAATATAAAGTTCTCACAATTAATGAAAATGATACAACTGCTATCAATTTCTAGGTTTTTGTCTGCACTACACCCATATCTCCCAAGGCTAAGTGAGGCCACAGCTAACCTGAAAAAATATTGGTTTCCAGTCAGGAATGGAACGAGTACAATCTCACAACATAATCAATAAATAACGAAATCCATAAATCTGTAATAATACTGAGATACATGATAAGGGATAAACAGGAATCATGGTAGGAATTATACAAGTAAAAGCAGGAAGACATGGTACACAAGACAAGCAAATGACAAGAAACTGTAATATAGCAATACTATATCTAACAAGTGATTTGAAATACACTTTCGACATGTAAACGGCTAAGGGGTAAATCTGGCACCCTGCACGTGTCGTGTGCAGCTGCTATCAGGCAAGAATAGATATTTTGGGAATATTTTTGGGTATATTTATATGTCTACTAATATACTTCCCCGCCCGGCTAGTACCCATGGATTCAAACAGGTCATGAACACGAAAATATATTGGTCACGAACAACATGTAAGAATCCATAACTACTATCTCGTGTGACAAGCGTGTCAAGAATCAACATGATACTAATATAAAATAATATTAAATACAAGAAGTATAGAGACAATCAAATACAAAAACTATCAGAGATGTACTCGCCTGAGGTCATGTGCTGGTAAAACCGATAATACTATACCACTCAATGAGCCACAATCAGTCAACACATGCAGAAGTCTGTGGATGTGGGGGCAGTCGATCGATGGCGGAGCTGGGGACTCTGGCGTCGTGAGGCACCGGGAAGATCGGTGGAGCGGGCGGCTTTGGGGCTTCCGGCTGGAGGTGCGCTCCGCTCGTGTGTGGCGGTGCCGTATCCCCGACGGAAAAGGATGATCGTGACTGGACGCCGACGTACGGAGGAAGAGTCGGCGGCGGCCGATCTCAGAAGCCGTACGGCTGACAGCGGTGAGTGGAACCCGCCGGAGAAGGCGCGCACATGGCTCCGGAGTCTAGGCAGGAGTGGGGTCGGGGAAATTCATTCGTGGCACAGTGGCCGGCACACGGCACTTCGATTTCTCCGGCACGGTGGTGGTCCTTGCAGCGCTCAGCGGGTGGATAAGAGATTGGGCAGAGCAGGTTCAGTTGGGTAAGGCCAGTCGGCAGATCTGGACGCCGTGCCAGAGGCGGCGGTTAGAGAATGTCGGGGAGATGCTCATTTCTTACGACGGACGGGAAAAAGGGACGAGTGCTCAGCTAGGCACCGGTGGCAGTGGCGGGTGGGCCTCGCCGGCTCAGGCCCGGCAGGATACACTGCAGTTTGGTGGCGACCAGACTTCGTTGACGAGAGGCGCGGTTCACCAGCGGGTGGCGAACCTGGTGCGGCCACCGGCTGAGATCGCGGGGTCAGGGGACTCTCGTGTCGTCGACTAAGGAAGAGGGTCGCGGGTGGCGTGACGCACGGGGAGGCCGAGGACTCAAGCGGCTGGGGTTAGGGTTCTCCTTCTATTATTTTCTAAATTTGTCGTGACGGGTTTCTGTGTCAAATTTTAGAATGTGTCCAATGTTGGACTCGAAAACAAAATTTTGTGGATGTAGCGATTGATGCCACCGACACAGACGTAGGGGTCCGGACACAACGATGAGGTGGTGATGATGATCGTGGTGGCAGTATTGGTGATGTTGGTGGCGGGTTGTGGTGGACATAGACACAACGATACGGTAGTGATGGTGGTATTGGCTATGGTTATTGGTGGTTGCGGTGAGGAGTTTCGGTAAGAAGATGGTGGTGAGGTTGGTCTTGTGGTTGGTGGCGGTGATGAAAGGGTCGGGAAAGCGGCAAGGTGGTGTCGATGACGAATGTGGTGGTTGGCATGTTGTTTGTGGCGATGGTGGCTTGATAATATCAGAGAAAATAGTGGGAGGCCTCCTTAAGTAGATGGAGGGCTACCAAATGGGTAAGAGCTAGGATTCCTATAGATAAGCTTTCTATAAACTTAATTAAATCCAATAACTTTTAAATCAATAAAATTCTAATCAAAATCTACTAATGCTTGCAACAATAAATTTAAAGTGATATTTGATGTCATCCCATCATTTAAATCGCATAATTTAAAACTTAAACATTAATTAATAATTGATATAATAAGTTAAACTAATAATTGTAGATAGTTTTATTAATACAAAAATTTATCTATTAAAATAATTCTGTTGACCCTTGTAAGTCAAGATAACCAAATTATATAATTTTAAAGGATAATAAGGTTTAAGTAAGTATAAACCAAAATATTTGTTTAAAGTATTTAATCTATAAGAATCTTCTCATTATGAACTGATCTAAGATAATATTTGTTACAAACAAAATAATTTTAAAGTATATGTTTTATTAAACTAAAATCTTATTTAAAATTAATTTCATAAATCTTATTATCTTTCAAGGATCACACTCGATAATTCTAATATAACCCAAATTCAGTAAACATTTAAATCAAATCGAATCTGGTTAGAAATCGAAAAAATAATATTTTAAGATATATACTCGATATTATCAAACAGTTTAAATCACATATATAGAAATCTAAATCTGATGGACTACTATAATTTGAATAATATTTACTATTTATCAAAGCCTAAATCTTATAAATTCAAATCCAATCTAAATAACGTTTAGACAAAATCGATCTACTTACAATCTACCATAAAATAATTTAAATGTATAAATTTAGATTTCTTTTACAAATGAATTACCAATTAAGAATAATAAATATTCCTGAACTTAAGAATATCAAGTCAAATATAAAAGTCAAATAATTTTGTTTATCCTAATAATAATAAATAATACATAAATATATTTTTTATAAATCCAAAACTTAACTTAAAATACTCCGATAAAATCTTTTCATTAAACAAAGTAGTGCTCTCAAAAACATTTAATTTTTAAAATTAGTTTTTGATAAAAGAAAATATCATTCGCGAAGTCTCGACGAAAAATTACCTTGAAGCACAATAAATAATAATAAAAAGAAAAATCGGGAAGAGGGGTTACAATAGCAAAGACTTGTGCTTCGGCACCAGACGCGGTGTCGAGTATTAAGTCGTTGGCATAAATTTGTATAAGTCGGTCTTGAGTCGTTTTGAGTTAAGTCGAGAAGGGCTGTAAGGCAAGTTTGGTTAAGTCGTTATAAGTTAGGAAGCACGACCACGCTATTATGGCATGAGTATAGGCAGAAGACTAAGCGGGAGGAACTGCCTCAATCATATTGAAGTACGAATAGAGTTTATGGCACGACCAAGTCATTATGTCCCTAAGTATGGCACGAAAGGCAAGTACGAGTCAATACGTTGATGTTGCAAGCACGAGAATGGTTTAGAGGCAAGGATAAGGAAGTTATCTGTGCGCAAGCACGGTGACGGTCTAGAGACAAAAATAGGTCAAGGGTCTCTGTCCTAAAATTGATCCTAAGGCAAGAATAGAAAGACATCATAAAGGGATTATGTTACACAAAGTAAATAAACGTATTTGTTTTGCATGGGTGGGCGAGGATCTTACTCCACCAGTACAGTTGAGTACTGACACCCACACAGTTTTCATGTACAGACACAGTTAGAAGCTCGTTGGCGCGGAGCATGGCTTGGATGCATCGATGCACGAAGTTCCTTGGCGTTTAGAGGCATGCAGCCGTATGGAGTCAAAACTTATACGATACATAATGTATGGACATCACCAATCTGAAGCATCCACTGGCTCGTCAAATTGTATTGAGAGATGAGATAGAGCTGAGTGACTTGTAATCAGAGAGAAAAGTTAGCTTGAATGATTATAATCTTGGCTATGCGCCTTTGTAATCTTATGCTTATTATCAATAAAGACTCTGATTTTGTTTCAATGCTTGTGTTGCCTTATATATTCAATGTTTCTGCTTGAGACTTCTGTACGACGACCCCCGTCGCAAGCTGTTATAATTGGCCTTTATGAAACTGCCTTGCACGAGCGCAATCTAGGCTCGTACGGCATCACGCCTTAGAGAGGATGATCGGTCCTACGGGACGTGACATAACTCGTAGGACCGATCGTCCTCACTAAGGCATGATGCCGTACGAGCCTAGATTGCGCTCGTGCAAGGCAGTTTCATAACGGTCGATTACAACAGCTTGCGACGGGGGTCGTCACACAGAAGTTCCAAGCAGAAATATTGAATATACAAGGCAACACAAGCATTGAAACAAAATCAGAGTCTTTATTAATAATGAACATAAGATTATAAAGGCGTGTAGCCAAGATTACAATCAGTCAAGCTCACTTTTCTCTCTAATTACAAGTCACTCAGCTCTCTCTCAAATGTCCCACGGGATGTCCATACTATAAGTCTATATATTTTGAAAATCTCACGAAAGAAAATTTTGGTTGAATAAAGTTAACTTTAAGTAAGCACGATTGGCTAAGTCGGGCTGGACATATACACCAAGAATTGTGTCGACCTTAGCAAAATCGAGTGCGGGATTAAATTCGTTTCGGACGACAATGAGTTGAACTCGATTGAGTATGTGGGATAACTATCGATTGAGGGACTTTTGAAAAGATGATATCGTCGATGCGATACATATGTATCGTGCTTGAAATTCGAGGAATGGTTCGAACGGACATTCGAAGTATTCAATTTTGATTCGAAAATTATTTTAAGGATGTGTCGAATAACTTCATCCCTGAGTAGTGTATGGTATAGTTTCTGGGATGTTGATCGATTGAGGATAGGGGGTGCCAACGAGTCTATCAGCAAGCGACGAGCACGCAAAGCCTTAGGAAGAGTGTTCCAAAGGTAGTCATGACTTGATAGCTAGCATAAAATTGATTTGAACGAACTAGAAAGGACGTGTACAAGATTGGAATTGTGCAAGTATGAAATACGAGAATAATTAAGTAGGAAAAAATAAATCGATGAAAAGTTAAGGTGTACGAACGGATGACTCGTATACAAAAATTTAGCACGATTGGATGATAGCATGCACGAAAATGATTCGAATATGACTCTAACAATTTGAATAGATGTTGCTCGATGATTTGAGTTAGCATAGATCGATAAGTTTGAGAAAATGTGTTGCTCGATGACTTAAGATAGACGAATGAACATACATGATTTTGGGTTGAACGAATTGATCATGTTACTAGTTCGGGGGATAATAAAATCGAACTTGCTCTTGAATGTCGAGGAGATTGTCCAGTTCGAACGATAGCATCGGTTGCAAGATTCGAAATTCATTGTAAATGAAGATCGTCAGGTTCCGTATATCATCGATGGTATTGAGGCGTATCAAAGATCGATATACGATAACTCGAGGGTACTCTGATTCGAGGAATGACGATCGTGTAAAGTGTTATTGTTTTGATGGATGATATACTTGGAATTTGATTGGAATGAATACTTGGATGAAAATGATCGCGTCTTAATTTCTTCGATGATAACCACAACGTCAATGATCTTGTCTTGTGCGAGCACAACTCCAGCCTCGTATATGCGTCACGTCAGGTTTGGGCGATCGTTCCGTATGAGAACTGACATGGTAATTCATGTCGCGGGAATGATCGAACTCGGAAGATTAGGGCATGGCAATTTGGATTACTTCGACTTGTGGTTTGATGCGTAGGTGAATTCGAGGATTGGTCGGACTTGTGAATGATGATTGAGTAAACTTGAGGATTGAGTAGTCCAATCTGCGTATCATGAATGAATTAGTCTAGACTCAAACAAGAGTTGTGCCCCAATAAGAACGATTATCCCAGGGGAATGTATGGTGATTTCATGTCCCACGTGCATGATTGGACTTGCGTGAGATTGGGGCATGACATATTGTTGAGCTTGGCGATCTTGTGAACGATTACATAAATTATGATAAATGACTTAGGGAATATGAAATAAAAACTATGATTTAGTAACACATCGTGTCGTAGTATACTTGACTGGAATATGATGGATAGGTGGATTATATCGAACGTGTTCGAGGAGATAGACTATACAAATTGCTAGTTTGGACGTACGATATTGATATGTCGAGAAATTGGTTGAACATGACTTACCGTAGGATGGCTTTGCTGAACGACTCGGACCCTTTTAACTAAGTGTTGCAAGTGCGAGTAGGAGAATATATGCTCGATGTTTAGAAATCAGCGTGATATAAGCTTGGGTAGAAAACTCGTATTATCAACTTTGGTTTGACCTTAAGATTGGGGTCAGTGTTGATATTATTGTTGGAGGAACTATGATTCTAATACTGACGGATGACTTTAGCCTAGAGAGATGGCCTAGCAAGTTAGGCGTTAGTATTGGTACGACTGATCTTGAGGATTGGTAGTATTAGATACTGTGGACAAAATGATTCTAGAGTATGGAAACACCACTCACGAGGCTCGGTTGAAATGTATATATTTCAGGGACGCCTGAATATGTACACGATCTGACTCGAGTGGTGCTGAGGGATTTTCTATCATGAGGCTTGGCTGACATACATATATTTTGGGGACACCTGGAATATGTGCATGATCCAACTAAGTGATATGTTGAATTCAAGTGTGACCGTTGGAACTGAACGGTATCGAGGATTTTAAAAGCGTGTTTCAAGGAAAAAGATTGATGGTGGTGCGATCGTTGGTTTGAAATGAAATAGAATATTGATTGGGGCATTGATGCAAGTCAGGTTTCAGAGATTGGTTAAGGTGAAGTGCGTGCGAGAGTCATTGGATGTTGAATCAAGTGATAAGTCGATAAGTGTGTACTCAGTAAGTTTCGAGGACAAAATTGTTTCTCAGTGATGTATAATGTAATGTCCCATCCCGCTCAGCTCAATCGGAGGAATCGAAATACCAACGGCGTTCGAACTTAGCCATACAAAAGCTGCTCGAAGACCTGTTCGGTCGAGGCGACTCCGTGCTCAGGTGGGTGGCTTCAGTGAACTTGTCTCAGCTTGGCCTTCACTCTAATCAAACAAAAATTTTCAAATACACAAGTAGGCTTGATAATAAAAGAGGAGAATCCACACAGCTAAGGGATGTAACGCCCCAGTCCCAAATACTTGAGACTAGATACGTATCATGCCAGCTGTATACATACGAGTAAATATATGACTCGTATATATACATACGCTGTAAATGTAGAAAGCCAAGACACTAAATCCCATCCACAAAGATAAATAATAATATAAAGCAACTTTGAGTTTGTCAAGTACACCATAGTTGGGCGGAGACAAAGTCCACTACCAACCAAATTAAATATGGAAAAATATACAAGGAAAGAATTGAGCAAACGAGAGCAAGTGACGAATCCAAGAGTAATCATCACGACGGAATAGAGCGCAAGTCATGGCCTTAGCTAGAGCACCTGCAAGAAATTACGAAAACACACACCTGGGGAAAAACCATGTCCTCAGAGGGACGTAACAAGACACATAATATCATGTCATAAACTGAATAGTAAGAGCTCAATAGAAAATATACAAGCGTAAAGGTTCCTAACCATTCTATGTGATATATATTTTGAGAAGACAACGTTCTACGCAGGAGCTTAGGTGTTCAGCATAGATGGAGAGAGAGTAGTAGTAGGTAGCGCTCATAAGAGGCACTATCGACTATAGGCAGAAAGTAGTTCTCATATGAGAACTATCGGCCCCGGGGCAGTAAGTAGCGATCATCCGAGACACTATCGACCCAAATCTATGTGTGTACTGAACATGTAGCCCCTACGCTAATAACTGTCTTCCCCCTCCCCATGATACTACACATGCGTCGCCTCCACGACACTGTTTAATCCTTAATAACTGCCAAGTCTTCTACAAAAATCTATTAACAGTTACATCATAACGTACGGCCTTTACGTACCGATGTACGGTCGATATGCAAGTCCGAAGCTATATGCGACTCGCAGCTCACACACAACCTGTGGCACATCGTGACAGTTTATGAGATGTACTTAAACATACGGTGGTCCCTTAACTCTAAGTCAATTGCACAAAATATAGTAATTTGTATCTACATATAATTTAAAAAGAAAACAACTTGAAAATAAACACAACATGCATGTTATTGAGCAAAAAATTTAAACAGTAGTGGCAAGGTGTCTTGCCTGGTGTTACGCCTGGTGTGGTGCAATGATCCAACAAGTCCTGTTCTGTCCAATGGTCGGGGTCGATGTGCAAGGGTCCAAAATTCATAAGAAATAGAAACGCATGATCAGTCAGGATCAATGGTGATAATCAAGGAGAATTTGAGGAGGTAAATACGTATACTAATTTTTGAAAACTACCTTTATAATAAATTTATGTAATTACTTAAAACATATTTTATTAGTCAAAAATAGTTTTTAGAGAAATATTTAATATGTTTATTGTATAGTAATTTGGAAATTATGATTTACTAAATAAAACTAATTTAATTATTTTAGACTAGGAACCACAAAATTTGAAATTATATAGATACATTTGTATACATGTAAAATAATAATAGATAATCTTCAAAATATTAATTTTAATGATAATTGTAATACAATATCATAAAAGCTATAGCAAAATATTGTACTGTTAACAACATTGGATAATAATACTTTTAATAATAATAATAATAATAATAATGATAATAATAAGAATAAAAACAGTGATAAAAATAGTTGTAACAATAATAATAATATTATTATTATTATTATTATTATTATTAATAAAAGTAATAATTATCAATATAATAATACTAATAATATTAATAGTAAAAATAATGACAATAATAATAATAAATTATAATAATATTCTTTTTTACTAACATTACTAACCTGAGGGGGAGAGAGAGAAATCGGGAGAGGGGTTTTTAAGAAAAAGGGGAAGGGTTTACCAGTCGTCGGCGTGGACGTGGTCGCGGCGGCGCTCGGGGGTTGGAGGCCGGCGAAGGTTTCCGGCGAGCGCGGCGGTTGGCGCCGCTGTCAGCGCCGGGCGGAGCGGGTGCAGTACGGAAAGCCGAAGGGGCGATCCTGTGAGAGAGGGTGGCTCCGGCGCGTTTGTGGCCGGTGAGGCGGTTGTGCTCGGGTCCAGCGGAGGGTGGCCGCCGCAGTGGAGCGCGGCTCCGGGCGGCGGGACGAAGGCTTCTACGGCGGCAACGAAGGGTTTCGACCAGCACGAGGGCCGGCTGCACACGGCTGGTCGCCGGACTCGGCGGTGGGAAGGCTGGCCCGTGCGTGGCGACCACCTGAAGAAGGGCGGCGGCTTCCCGTCGGTGGGAGGAGGCTTGCGCACGTGGCTCGGGATCTCGGCGGGAGGAACATTCGGCGGCAGCGGGCGAAGGGCAGGTACGAGTTTTTCTGCTCTTTTCCCATGTGTGTGGCGGTGGTGTAATGGCGGATTTGGAGTTTGGGTTAGGATTTACGGTGGTGGTGGTGGTTTCCACCGGTGGCCGGGATATAGTGGCGGTGACGGCGACTGTGGTGATGACGATGGCGAAGGTGGCAGTATTGCTGGTTGCAGATGGTGGTACGCCCTACCCCGGGGGATCGAGAAAGGATGGCGGAGGAATGGTGTTGTCGTGTCGGGGGTGCTGGAGGTGTTCGGTCAGGAGGAGTCGGAAGAAGGGTTAGGCGTGGACTACGGGAAGTCGAGGGAACCATGGTGGTGGTGCAAGTGATGCGGGTGGTGGTGACAACGAAGATGGTGGTCGTGAGAGATGGCGGGGAGCTTCGTCGGAAATCGAGAGGTTATAGGGTTAGGATTTGATTTGTGTCAGGGTGTGTCCGACACGGAAATTAATGTAATTGTAAAAGTTGGAATAAGAAGCTGGGCACAGACAGGATGCACGATATTATTGTGGATGGGAATTATTTGGAGGAGTACCTCTTCTATATATAGGAGGTGGGAATTCCCAGTTGGAGAAGTACTATGATCGTTTAAACCCCATAGGATAATTCCATAAATAAATTCAAATTAATAAAAAATTCTCCAATCAAATCCAAATGAAATTCAATTTTTAGATAAATCTAATCTAAATTTATATAGGTAAATTCAATTTTTAAATAAAATCCATTTAAAGTAAGGTCAATAAAATCTCTCCAAATTTAACATTAAAATTAAACCAAAACACTATTTTAAAATACTTTTTTGAATAATAAAATATTAATATTAAATTAATTTCAAAAATAGAATTATATACATAAAATCTAAATTTACGTATCTCGGATGCAATGAATATTTGCATAAAACTTCATTTCCAAAATTACTATTTTTATAACCCTTCATGACGTAAAAATAAAGAATCGAAAATTTTCAATATGACGTATTTTACAATTTTAAGTAATCAAAAATATTTTTATTCATTATTTGAAACACCAAACTTCTAAAATAAAATGGTTTACAAAAATATGTATCTCGCACATATTCGCACTCAACGAGGCATACAAAAATACGAACTCGTACGCGACGTACAATACGACTATGCGACGTACAATACAAGGCAAAAAATTAAAACCAAATTTATAAAAAAATAAAAATTAGTAAAAAATTTAGAGGGTTTACATCCTACCCAACTTATATAAATTTTGTCCTCGAAATTAAGAATAGGTAGGGGGTGAGAGGACACAAGGGGGTATCAAGGGGGATCCAACGATGGCAATGTTTTCACAAAATCATGTCGTAAAAAATCGTAATCTAGATCGTAGGGAAATAATACGATATGGTCGTAATCGATAGGATGGCTAGAGGAAGTTCTAGTATAACGCTTTCGTTCTTCTAAAATAGGTGAAGGCGAAAGCAATACAGAGTTCGAAGGAGGCGTTATCGAATATGAATACGTGATTCAAAGACGATCGAATAATTTCAAAAGGATTGTCAAGGCAGTCGTGGATGGGATTGTAAGGGCCAAGTTTAATTATGTCCCCATCCACGCAGAGTAATAGACAAAAGCGACCCAAAGTGCACTTGGTTGATCAGACCATTATGCACCGGTTCTGATTAGACAATAGGCTAGTGAGGGCTCAATAGCATATGTCATGAACAAACTCGATAAAGAATAAGCTTGCAAAAACTAGGCTACATTAGCAACATTAGTCAAAAATGGTAAATACATAGACACGAGAGATTAAGATTTTAAAGAAGGTAGAATGATTCTAAGTCATATAGTCGTCCTATAGTCTTCTTGTCCAAGTCCTTGGTTGGCTAGACGGGTTAGGTCCTCTAGATTCTAGGATCTAAATAAGCTTGCTAATATAGGTCACTAGGTCAAAGGGGCCGGTTGCTAGTTCTTAAGGTATTCTACCCAACTTAAAGAATTAAACTAATGGTGTTATAGGTCCAGCAATCAAGATTTAAGCATGTAGGGAATTAAGTAGAACAAAATCATATATCGGGTCGAAAGAATTGAGTCGAGGTCGGGTCTCATCTATAGTTTCAAAAAATATATTGGTTTCACGGTAGGGATTAGAGTCCAGTCTTTTTGACCCGAAAGTCGCAATATGAAATTAGAGTACAAGGAGACGTGTTTTAGTGGCACGTGATATACCTACATGAAGGTGGGTTCGTGTAGGTCTTGCATATGGGATTTGTTGGATGGAAAAGTCTAGTGTTGTGCTCCAAATATTCAAGTCACGATAAAGGACACACAAAAGAATTTAAATAGAAAGTGGAAGTTCATGAGATAATGATTAAAAAAAATAAGTGACTAAGTTAAAGCATGCAATAAAGATAATTCGGATTCGAGTAAATCAAGGTAAAATAGGTTAGAAATACAGTTTCTAAAGATATGATAGCCACTTAGATGGAGTATGATTAAGGAACAATTTAATCATTTCTCAAGTTTCAAATAATTAGATGGTCACGATAAAATCTAGATTTGAGGAAATGTCGAGTGAGTCAAGATTGAGATATCTTCACAAAGTTTGGCCGATGACTTAACCACACTTGAGTATATACAATTATCATGGCAATTAATGAGAAATACTTGTATCCCATTAGGGTGACTTGCTTGCTTCTTGGTCCTCTATCAATATATGATCTAATTTCAAATTTCGAGTTCCTCAAAAATTTCGAAATAAAATCTCAAGATACTCCATCAAATATTTAATCATAACTTAAAGTTTAATAAATTCCAAATAACCTTCATCATATCTAAGGTAGCACAACTAAATTTTCATAATAAGCCATCACCTTCCAATTCTCAAATGTACCTCGAGATAAACTCTTAGCCTATTTCATTAACCGCAAATCATGTGGCTTAATTTAAATTTTTTTTTACCAAAATTTAAATATCCAAAATCAAGGCTTTAAACTTGAAATCTAATTAACCTTTTAAATCATAGATCATATGACAAAATTTAAAAATTAAATTTTCCTTCAAAATCGCTTTCATGTTCTCCAAATATTTTTAATTTTTTTTTTACCATCATCTCTTCGACTCAAAATTAAATAAACTTATAAATCGTACGCGCAATTTAAAACCTCAAGTTCTCTTCCTTCTAAACTTTCGTCTCTCTAGTCATTATAATTTAAACTCTTTAAGTAATCTCGAGATATCCAAACTTAAAGTTAACCGTAAATCAAGTGTCACAATATAAAAACTCAAGATATTTCTCAAATTGATTTTATATCCCTAATAAATCATAACTATTTTCACAATTTCAAAATTCATAAAAATTTTATTTTCTCGATCTAGCATCCTCTTGTGTATACCACCTTGTAAATTTAAAATAAAATTTAAACTATCCTTTTGATGGCGGCAATATACTACTACCCAACTTGGAATAAACTAATCCTTGAGATCAAATTTCTAGGAAACATAAATACTTTTATACACAAATAAGACTTTAATGCATACTAATTGTCAAGGTAATCCTTCTAGCCATGTGTTTGACCTATGAGCATATACGAATGTAGTCATCTTTCTAATCATGTTTAAGCACGAGGCCATCGGGTGTTGGTAGAAAGAGTTCAAGCAGGATACAAATCAATGAGGTCGAACGAGAGTTTGAAATTTGAAGTCAAGAAAGGATGTCAAGTCGGTGGATGAGATTCTAGACTCTAATCCTATATTGCAGGCCCGTTCGGTACAGTCATGTAACCGAATCGACAAACTTGACCTGCATGGGCCACCACAAAAACATGTAACGCCCCAGTCCCAAATACTTGAGAATAGATACCTATCATGCCAGCTGTATACATACGAGTAAATATACGACTCGTATATATACATAAGCTGTAAATGTAGAAAGCCAAGACACTAAATCCCATCCACAAAGATAAATAATAATATAAAGCAACTTTGAGTTTGTAAAGTACACCATAGTTGGGCGGAGACAAAGTCCACTACCAACCAAATTAAATATAGAAAAATATACAAGGAAAGAATTGAGCAAGCGAGAGCAAGTGACGAATCCAAGAGTAATCATCACGACGTAATAGAGCGCAAGTCATGGCCTTAGCTAGAGCACTTGCAAGAAATCACGAAAATATACACCTGGGGAAAAACCAGGTCCTCAGAGGGACGTAACAAGACACATAATATCATGCCATAAACTGAATAGTAAGAGCTCAATAGAAAATATACATGCGTAAAGGTTCCTAACCATTCTATGTGATATATATTTTGAGAAGACAACGTTCTACGCAGGAGCTTAGGTGTTCAGCATAGATGGAGAGAGAGTAGTAGTAGGTAGCGCTCATAAGAGGCACTATCGACTATGGGCAGAAAGTAGTTCTCATATGAGAACTATCGGCCCCGGGGCAGTAAGTAGCGCTCATCCGAGACACTATCGGCCTAAATCTATGTGTGTACTGAACATGTAGCCCCTACGCTAATAACTGTCTTCCCCCCTCCCCATGATACTACACATGCGTCGCCTCCACGACACTGTTTAATCCTTAATAACTGCCAAGTCTTCTACAAAAATCTATTAACAGTTACATCTTAACGTTCGGCCTTTACGCATCGATGTACGGTCGATACGCAAGTCCGAAGCTATATGCGACTCGCAGCTCACACACAACCCGTGGCACATCGTGACAGTTTATGAGTTGCACTTAAACATACGGTGGTCCCTTAACTCTAAGTCAATTGCACAAAATATAGTAATTTGTATCAACATATAATTGAAAAAGAAAACAACTTGAAAATAAACACAACATGCATGTTATTGAACAAGAAATTTAAACAGTAGTGGCAAGGTGTCTTGCTTGGTGTTACGCCTGGTGTGGTGCAATGATCCAACAAGTCATGTTCTGTCCAATGGTCGGGGTCGATGTGCAAGGGTCCGAAATTCACAAGAAATAGAAACGCATGATCAGTCAGGATCAATAGTGATAATCAAGAAGAATTTGAGGAGGTAAATACGTATACTAATTTTTGAAAACTACCTTTATAATAAATTTATGTAATTACTTAAAACATATTTTATTAGTCAAAAATAATTTTTAGAGAAATATTTAATATGTTTATTTTATAGTAATTTGGAAATTATGATTTACTAAATAAAACTAATTTAATTGTTTTAGACTAGGAACCTCAAAATTTGAAATTATATAGATACATTTGTATACATGTAAAATAATAATAGATAATCTTCAAAATATTAATTTTAATAATAATTATAATACAATATCATAAAAGCTATAGCAAAATACTGTGCTGTTAACAACATTGGATAATAATAATAATAATAATAATAATAATAATAATAATTAATAATAATAATAATAACAATAATAATAATAGTAATAATAAAAACAGTGATAAAAATAGTTGTAACAATAATAATAATAATAATAATAATAATAATAATATTATTATTATTATTATTATTATTATTATTATTATTATTATTATTATTATTATTAATGATAATAACAGTAATAATAATCAATGTAATAATACTAATAATATTAATAGTAAAAATAATGATAATAATAATAATAATAAATTATAATAATATTCTTTTTACTAACATTACTAACCTGAGGGAGAGAGAGAGAAATTGGGAGAGGGGTTTTTAAGAAAAAAGGGGAAGGGTTTACCAGTCGTCGACGTGGACGTGGTCGCGGTGGCGCTCGGGGGTTGGAGGCCGGCGGAGGTTTCCGGCGAGCGCGGCGGTTGGCGCCGCTGTCAGCGCCGGGCGGAGCGGGTGCGGCACGGAAAGCCGGAGGGGCGATCCTGCGATAGAGGGTGGCTCCGGCGCGTTTGTGGCCGGCGAGGCGGTTGTGCTCGGGTCCAGCGGAGGGTGGCAGCCGCAGTGGAGCGCGGCTCCGGACGGCGGGACGAAGGCTTCTGCGGCGGCGACGAAGGGTTTCGACCAGCGCGAGGGCCGGCTGCGCACGGCTGGTCGCCGGACTCGGCGGTGGGAAGGCTGGCCCGCGCGCGGCGACCACCTGAAGAAAGGCGGCGGCTTTCCGTCGGCGGGAGGAGGCTTGCGCGCGTGGCTCGGGATCTCGGCGGGAGAAACGTTCGGCGGTAGCGGGCGGAGGGCAGGTACGGGTTTTTTTCGCTCTTTTCCCATGTGTGTGGCGGTGGTGTCATGGCGGATTTGGGGTTTGGGTTAGTATTTGCGGTGGTGGTGGTGGTTTCCACCGGTGGCCGGGATATAGTGGCGGTGACGGCGGCTGTGGTGATGACGATGGCGATGGTGGCAGTATTACTGGTTGCAGATGGTGGTACGCCCTGCCCCGGGGGATCGGGGAAGGATGGCGGAGGAATGGTGTTGTCGTGTCGGGGGTGCTGGGGGTGTTCGGTCAGGAGGAGTCGGAAGAAGGGTTGGGCGTGGACTACGGGCAGTCGAGGGAATCATGGTGGTGGTGCAAGTGATGCGGGTGGTGGTGACAAAGAAGATGGTGGTCGTGAGAGATGGCGGGGAGCTTCGCCGAAAATTGAGAGGTTGTAGGGTTAGGATTTGATTTTTGTCGGGGTGTGTCCGACACGGAAATTAATGTAATTGTAAAAGTTGGAATAAGAAGCTGGGTACAGACACGATGCACGATATTATTGTGGATGGAAATTATTTGAAGGAGTACCTCTCCTATATATAGGAGGTGGAAATTCCCAGTTGGAGAAGTACTATGATCGTTTAAACCCCATAGGATAATTCCATAAATAAATTCAAATTAATAAAAAATTCTCCAATCAAATCCAAATCAAATTTAATTTTTAGATAAATCTAATCTAAATTTATATAGGTAAATTCAATTTTTAAATAAAATCCATTTAAAATAAGGTTAATAAAATCTCTCCAAATTTAAATTATCACAATCCATTAAAATTAAACCAAAACACTATTTTAAAATACTTTTTCGAATAATAAAATATTAATATTAAATTAATTTCGAAAATAGAATTATATACATAAAATCTAAATTTACGTATCTCGGATGCAATGAATATTTGCATAAAACT
Source organism: Iris pallida (assembly GCA_029216955.1). Taxonomy (NCBI): domain Eukaryota; kingdom Viridiplantae; phylum Streptophyta; class Magnoliopsida; order Asparagales; family Iridaceae; genus Iris; species Iris pallida. The sequence goes on along the minus strand of JANAVB010029819.1, from coordinate 5,451,637 downwards.
TCATTTCCAAAATTACTATTTTTTTAACCCTTCATGACGTAAAAATAAAGAATCGAAAATTTTCAATATGACGTATTTTACAATTTTAAGTAATCGAAAATATTTTTATTCATTATTTGAAAAACCAAACTTCTAAAATAAAATGTTTTACAAAAATATGTATCTCGCACATATTCGCACTCGACGAGGCATACAAAAATACGAACTCGTACGCGACGTACAATACGACTATGCGACGTACAATACAAGGCAAAAAATTAAAACCAAATTTATACAAAAAAATTAGTAAAAATTTTAGGGGGTTTACAAGGGAATAATCCCAAGTCGGGTTAGATTGAGTAAAAACATGGAAAAGGTCACACGGTCAGCTTAGAATCGTTGTACGGCGTGCTTTCAAAATGACACTCGGTCCTTTATCCCACAGCTTGGGAGAAGAAAAGTGGGTCGATGCTGCCACAAAGCTCTGAACTTAGCCTAAGTCATAGGCGTCGCACATATAAATGCTTGTTAAAGCATGCACGGTCCCATCGTCCAAGGATTAGCATAGCCTTTACTTATCCTACGGGTTAAGTTGTGTCGCACGTCTTAAGGCATAAGTCTAGGCACCCAAAGAACTTGGTTGTTCAAGTCGAACATGTGCACGACACGTTCCTGTGATGTAAGGCTTGGCGTAGCATTTGCTTGTTAAGTTACAGCACGATTGAGTTAGGCAAGAGTTTTGCTGGGCTATTGAAGTCATAACAAGCACTGTCCCATGTTTTATGCAGTTGTCAAGTCACATAGTCTCATGATCCCATGGATCGACATATAAAGTATGACTTGGGTGGTAGTGTCGCTTGGAAAACGAGTTGGTTTAAAGCATGAGCCACGGTAGGTTTGAGGATAAGTATGCCACAGTTAAAGAACACACGTTTTGTTCAAGTTAAGCTGGAAGACTACACAGTAGTCGTTTCCTGAGTTTCAAAGGATAGAAAAGTTCACGCGACTGGTTGTCGCCGAGACCAGTCCCGCTACTTGGAAGTCTCGATAGAAATATGGAAAGCACGGTTATAAATAAAGAAGGACATGGTAAATCGAGTTGAGTCTTGCATAGTCATTGGAAAACTTGTGCGCAAGAAGAATTCCTCGAACGATCGCCGGGGCACCAGGTTCGTGTCGGCCTAGGATGAAGAGCAGATATTGTACGGCCTTCAACGACGATGCGACTCGCCTTGAAGTGAACCGTTACAATGTTTGCTACGGGACCATTCGGTGAAGCTCGTACCTCGCACGCGAATGGTCACTGTATGCAAAAGATCTAGTATAGCTTGACATTGCTAGTGACCACTCATATAGATATGTCGGTATAAGAGCGGCTATCCGCGTACATGCCTTTAGATTGCGTCGAGTACAAGCACGATACAAAGTGAGTTAAGAGGGTGTGCATCGATTTCAACACAAGTCTTAAGAAGCCTAAGATTTGTCTATAGCAAAGACTCACGCTTCAGTACGATACGCGTTGTCGAGTATTAAGTCGTTGGCATAAAGTTGTATAAGTCGGACTTGAGTCATTTCGAGTTAGGTCGAGAAGGGATGTAAGGCAAGTTTGGTTAAATCATGATAAGTTAGGAGACAGGACCACGCTATTATGGCATGAGTATAGGCAGAAGACTAAGTAAGAGGTACTGTCTCAATCATATTGAAGCGCAAATAGAGTTTATGGCACGACCAAGCCGTTGCGTCCCTAAGTATGGCACGAAAGGCAAGCACGAGTCAATAGGTCGATGTTGCAAACATGAGAATGGTTTAGAGGCAAGGATAAGAAAGTTATCGGTGCGCAAGCAAGGTGACGGTCTAGAGACACAAATAGGCCAAGGATCTTTGTCCTAAAACCGATCCTAAGGCAAGAATAGAAAGACAATCATAAAGGGATTATGTTGCACAAAGTAAATGAACGTGTTGGTTTTGTATGGGTGGGCGAGGAGCTCACTCCACTAGTACAGTTGAGTACTGACACCCACACAGTTTTTATGTGCAAGCACAGGTAGAAGCTCATTGGCGTGGATCACGGCTTAGATGCGTCGAGGCACGAAGTTCCTTGGCAATTCGAGACGTGCGGCAGCATGGAGTCAGAACTTATACGAGACATAATGTATGGACATCGCCTATCTGAAGCATCCACTGGCTCGTCAAATTGTATTGTGAGATAAGAGAGAGCTGAGTGACTTGTAATCAGAGAGAAAAATGAGCTTGAGTGATTGTAATATTGGCTACGCGCCTTTGTAATCTTATGTTCATTATCAATAAAGACTCTGATTTTGTTCCAATGCTTGTGTTGTCTTGTATATTCAATATTTATGCTTGGGAGTTCTATGCGATGACCCCCGTCGCAAGCTGTTGTAATCGGCCATTATGAAACTGCCTTATACGAGCATAATCTAGGCTCGTACGGCATCACGTCTTAGCGAGGATGATCGATCATATGGGACCGGGTCGTGACAGGCATGTTGTTAAACCAAACGGCATCACAAGTAACTAATAGTGCCCATACTTCGTCCGAAAGGCCATCTTCGGGATGTCCCCCTTTCGAACCTTGATCTGGTGATAACATGACCTGAGATCAATCTTCGAAAATACACAAGCATCACTCAACTGGTCAAACAAATCTTCTATGCGTGGCAGGAGATACTTGTTCTTCACCGTCACAGCATTTAATCCTTGTAGTCGATGCATAAACATATCAATCCTTCCTCCTTCGGCATGAACAAGTCCTGAAGATTTCTATGGTAAAATATTCAGCCTGATAAACCTTGGTTCTCTATCTCTGCTATCTGGACCTTCAGTTCATACAAACTTATGCTCCTACTCCCTCTTGGGCCTAGTCATCCCTATCCTAGTTCTTCTAAGACACTGTCTTGAGCAATCCAAAATCCTAGCATCTCTTACTTCTATATCTAATATATTCTATGTCTATGGTTCCCAAGTTTATAATTAGACTCCCTATAGGTTTCTTCATTATCTGTTTAAGCCTCAAGTTAACCATCTGCTCCCTCTTGATCTTGTAGCTCTTTCATACATCTTGTGTTTATTATATTTTCTCATGTTAAGCATAGCCAAAGGTTCAAACTCCAATATAGATTTTCCCATACTTAATTTACTATAGTAGCTTGTCTGCGTCTTATATTACTACTCCCTTATCATGTTTTCTTTTTTTATCGTATACTTAATCTGCTCTCAAATGATCCCTTAGGTTTTAACCGGCATTGTAACTCCTTGATCTATTGTCTTACTTAATTTTTCGATCTAATATCCTTAAACACTGCTATCCAACATTCTTCTATATTCTGTGAATACGTTCCTAACATGTTGCTATTTTGTAATGGTTTATACTCAGTAACGGTTTCAGAATTTTATTCTAGGCATATGTCACCAACTGTCACGACCCGCACCCACTGTGAGGGTACGAGAACGTAACAACGCCCAGCCTACGCCGCAGTGTCGGCGGTAGAACGCTGTCCTAGGTCAACATACATCTAACAATATCTATCTAAACAGTTTATACTCCCCGAAATGGGGGTGACATAGCAGTAAAACTCAATCACAACTAAGGAAGAGATAGCACGATATGAAATAGAACTCAAGGAAATAAATAGATGAGAAGTAGTCTAAGATAATCCCAGCAATATCCAACAGTACAAGGTCTCAGATGAAAGAATATATACAATACTGAACTCCAGAATAAAGTCTAACTAGAACATGTCTCCAGACTACAATGATAAACAGCCTAACTAATCTAGTCTAGACAGTCGGGATGAAATCCTCAGCTAGAGCTGGGTCCTCCTGAGGGTCCAGCTCGCAGGTGTCATCTAAGGCTGCCCCGTAGTAAGTGTCCAGACCAGCCTCCTCCTCGTCCTCTGTAATATTTTCAACAGGTCCAGTCAGGACAGGAGCGAGTACAGTACATCTCAACAGATCATAGCAGGTTAGAAAATATAGACATGCAGTAAAGTAAGATACAAGTACTGAAGGAAGTGCAGTATGTAAACAGAGAGAGAACTGTAATAGAAATATCTACTATACATAGAGAACTAGCAGTGACTAGTGAGTCAGAGTACGAGATGGCATGTAATTGGCTTAGGTTGTACATGATGAACATGAAAAGTAACAGAGTGTACATGATGGGTAAATCACATGACCATTTATACTCCCCCTACCCACAATCAATACACAAGGATCTGTTCAAGTTACGTTACGGACATGATGTTTTGGTTATACAAGAGACACATGGGCAAACATGAGCGTACATGAAAGAACATGAGAGTACATGAACGTACATGTAAGAACATGAGAGAACATGAGTGTACATGAATAACGCAGATGCAAGGAATACATGATGTACATGAAACACATGTCATAAAGTATCCGATGCGCCCGCTAAGGGGGTAACATCCCAAGGAGAGATCCATATAGTACTAATCCGTGTGACCAACGTGACAGTACAAGTAAAGTAATCTACTGCAGGAAATAATTCTAAGCAGGATATAAAATGATCAGAGAATGTACTCGCCTGTAACTGAGTGTCCAAAATGAAACGTACTGTCCAAGGAGTGGTGTCTGGCTCCTAAACAGAACAGCACAAGTCACAACAGGTCCAGAATAGCAAAATGGAGTCCTACTATGCATTCTACATGATTCTAAGTCAATCTAGGCCAAAGTCAACTCTTGGTCAACTTTGGTCAACCCTAGAAGTCAAACTAGGTCAACCTTGTCTAAACTAGGCTAAACTCACTAGCTAGGTCTTAATAAAGCTATACTAGACTCTAACAAAGCTATAAACACAACATTCAAGAATTCATAATACCTATGAATATACACCATATACATAGATACACAATTTGAGCTACACTAAACATTAGGCTAAAACTATGCATACACACATTGATATGCTCTCACACATATATCTATATTACACATATACATATAGGCATACAATATACTCATGAAACCTAAGGGAAGAAAACATGTGTAGGTGTGTGAACTTGTGTGTAGAAAAATAGCTAACAGTCTAGAGTAGTGTATGTGTGGGTGATTCATGAAGTTGTGTGTGAGAAAAGAGAAATGTGTGTGCTATACATTAGGCCTACATAACAATGTAGAGGAATTTAATGACAGTGCAGGGAACAAACAGTGTGCAGGGAACAATAGGCTTGTGTGTGTGGTGAGGGTGTGTGCCAACAGTGTACAGGAAAACATTTGCAGGAAATCAAAAGCAGTGAAGAGGAGGATGTATGTGATATGCAGGAATAGGAGGCAGGAAATATCAGTGAAGAGAAAAAAAAAAGGAATACAACATCAAGTAAAAACTGGATTGTTTCATATCATTCTCAGGTTAACTCTACAGTATAGTTAGGAAGAATAGGAAAAGGAAATCAATTCATGGTTCAACACATGTTATACTACATATGGGAATGAAATCACAGTGAACACTTGCTGAATTTCAGGTTAACAACCTGGAACAAAGGATTTCAAGCAGTCAAATAGGCCATCCCTCCCCAGGTTCTTAACTGTCAACACTCAGACAATTGACAGGTAACCCTGTCCAACAATAGTTCAAAACCAAACTGGAAGAGACTTAGGAACAGTTAACAGTGCTCTAAACCAGTACTCAAATATGGAATCACTCAACAAGCTCAAGAGAAAGCCAAGGAAACAGTGTACACAGTACACAGGGTTGCCCAGGTATTGCCAAGGCAACCAACCTAAATACTGAAACAGGGTTCAGTATTCTACAATACCCATCCCATTTCAGGACCCAAAACAAAACCATAACTCCCAAAACTGGACAAGCTTAAAGATTACATATACCTGAACAAATTTAGGAGGTAACATGTGGAGGATGGCATTAATTTGGATTACAAATCATTGACAAAACAAAAAAAACAAATCTGAACTTGACAGTGTATCAGTTAAAGAAATAGAGCCCAAAACTCCACATAAACTTGAACAATTGTAATCCTAACATATCAGAGATTAAACATAAGGTTTAGAGACTAGTTAACCAATTAAACATCATTTAAAAACATTTAAAAGATTAAAATCAATCAGAACACTAATTTCAGGAAAACACAGAGAGCCATTCCTCGTGCACGTGTGCACGCGTGCCGTGTGCACGACACGACACAAACTGGGTCGAGTCCCTTTGCAGGGTGGTTCGCCTAGGGTCCCCCTAGGTCTGTGTCACCCTGGTTTGGGTCGACGTGTCCTGTGTCGTGATTGGTACAGGCGTATCAGAGCCAAAAACACGCTGAACTAACACAAGCAAAAAATCGTGTACTCATCCGTGCGTGTCCGACACGACACCATAGGTTATGCCACTTGGGGAGTGTCATGACAGTCACTGCCCCAACGTGTCCAGTGAAAATCTTGTGCTATAGTGTCGTGTCCAGTGAGCAATCATGCTCGAGTAGCAGGGGAAAAGAATAGTCCCGAGCCAGTGCACACAGTCGTGTCCAGCTCGATTTGCACCCGACACGAACACAAAACGACCATGGTGTCTTCACAAAAATCAATGAGCACACAAAGATCTACATTCCTATTCAAACCGAATTTAAAAACAGTAAAGTTGAACTCTCAGAGGCATTTGGTCGAACACCTAACATACATGACTGGTACGTGTCCGATACGGACACGAAACGAATCCGAACCCTAGGTTTAGCCTATCCTACAGTAGGGGTAGGGCTAGGGCCTTCCTAAAATGGATTTAAACAGGAATTAAATGGGTTATTGAGGGTTATACCTATTGATGCACAATGAATGGAAAAGCCTTCAAATGGAAGAAACTCCTCAAGCCTCAAAGTCCCACAAATTGTTATCTTCCTGCAAATAAAATATACCAGCAGCAAGAGGGTTGATTTTAGGTCCTAATGGAATTGGTTTGGGGAAGAAAGGATTCAAAATGGATTTTTAATGAATTTCTAAAGATGGGAGCTCACCTCTTCTTCTTGAAATGGATTCCTATGGAAAGGAGGCTAGCCCTAGAAATTATGAGGGGTTTTATAGTGGGGGAATCCCTAGGTTGGCTTGACATGATGGGTTTGGATGGGGTTTGAGCTAGGTTAGCTAGTCCTATTGAGTTTAGTCACAAAATGACTTATGCAACCACAAGCCATTTGTCAAAACACTTGATTCTAAAATTCCTAATTAAATTTCTAATGAACCAATAATTACTAACTTAGGTCATACTAGGTTAGACTAGAGTCACTTGACCTAACCAAGCCCAACTAACTAGGGTTAACTCCTAGGTTGGTCTACATGAGTCAAAACTAGCCAAAAATCAAACTAGTCTAAATAAATCCAAAATAATTCCTAAAAATTCCCATAAAATTCAAATCAATTTTATTAAATCTAAATAATAATTAATAATCCCAAATAATTCCTAAAAGTACAAAATGACTAAAATATCCCTCAGTCTGGAAATGGACACTAGCAAGACACCAAATCATAAGTCATGAATTTAAATAGTTTAAAAAAATAATTAAAAATCACTAAAAATCATAACATGAAATAAATACCCTTAAATAATAATTATAATTACAAAATTTCAAAATTACCCTTTTCTGAAAAATTGGGTGTTACAATCCTATCCACCTTACAAAAATTTCGTCCTCGAAATTAAAATGGTAGTAGTCCTTCTAGGTCATACACCCCACAATCAAAGTCTCAAACATACCGTCAGATAGTCATATGCGTCTGTCCAAAATCATGGTACTCAGAATCTTCGTCGTGCTAGTGAGCATGGCTACGATAATCACAGAGTCCTTGACTAAGGTACGTATCCTTAGGTTCATGGTATTTAAAATTTTCGCATTGCCGCATGCGACGGCGAAAACCTTAAATTCCCATACCCGAAAAATACATCAAAAATCTGACTATATGTCCTCACTATGCCAACTAACACGACCATCAAAGATTCTAGTTCCCATAACTAAGGTGACCTAGCCCATATGATTTTCTCAGAAGAAAAACAAACATAACGAAACACCAGATCAAACTTATCAACAATGAGGAAGCAGATATAAATAGATGGAATAGAATTTCAGGATAGGTATAATGAGACAAGGTAGAATGGAATCGAGAAGATCAGAACCTGCTAGCACCTCTCCTACTGCCTGAGCATCCTCAAGTGTCATGGCGTAAGCTCGTCCTTGCTGGCCTCCCCTGGCCTGCTGCTGATGCTGTGCGAACCTCTGTTGCTGAGTCTGCAATGCTGGTCCTCTCTGTTGTCCTGCCAGAGCCCTAGCTCTTGCTCCCTGAGCTGTCCGTCCCGCAGACTTGGGACACTCTCTCAACTGATGATCTGATGATCCGCAGAGTAGGCACTTGCCTAGCCTCAGCCGACATTCACCCCAATCGTGCCCTGGTTTCTTACAGAAGGGGCAAAAGATAATATGCTGCTGCCTCTGCTGCTGCTGCTGTCTCTGCTGGAACGGCTGCGGCTGGAACTGCCTCGGCTGCTGGTGCTGAAGGTGAGGCTTCTTGGCCTGGCCTCCGCTGCTGTTGCCCCCGACTGGGTCTCGCCCCCTCTTGAGCCTAAGCTCAAGATCATCCTCTGCCAACAAGGCTCCCGTCAAGATCTCCTCGAATGTAGCATCCCGGTTGCCCTTGGTCAAGGACTTGACCTCCTTGACTAGACCCTTCCGGAACCTCTGGGCCTTCGCCGTCTCGCTCAAGCCCTCCACAAACCTGCCGAGGCGGCCAAACTCCCCTGCATACTCCTCCACTGAAAGACTCCCCTGGACTAGGCTCTCGAACTGCGTCTCCAAGGCTCTGAGTGCTGAATCTGGGAAGAACTTCTTCTTGAAGAAGCCCTTGAACTGCTCCCAAGTCTGCCCCGGTACCCCTACCCTGGGGTCCGACTGATACCAGGTGCGAGCAAGATCTCGCATCCGGCTAGCTGCAGCCTCGATCTGAAGGTCTGCTGGAATCCTGGCCAGGCGGAAGATCTTCTCTATATGCTCGATCCACTCATCGGCATATATGATCCCCTCTGTCCCCAAAAAGTCTCTGGGGCTCATCTTCTGAAATTGCTCGATCCCCGGTGTCTTCGGCTGCTGCACCACTGGTCGAGCTGCGGCTGTCGTGACGGCCAACTCCATGCCTCTGTCCTGTCGAGCCTGCTGTCGGTCCATGAACTGCTGGAAATATGCGAACATCTGAGCTGCGTCCACATGTCCTGGAGGCGGTGGTGGCTGGAAAGGATCCTCTGGAAAGACCGGGTCCTGTCTCCCAGTCGGTGGATGCATACCCCCTGCTGTGGCTGCCGAGGTCTCAACACGAGCTGAGGTGACAAGAGCTGCAGTCCCCTGGCCTCGCCGTGCTGGCTGAGAGGTAGCAGTCCCCTCTATAGCATCCTCATGGACGGCACGCTGCGATCGAGTCTCTACCATCCTGAAGATAGACAAACAAGAGTATCAATTTCTGAGAAAGAAGCGATATAACAAAGGCGGACAGTTAAAATTCAAAGGATCAGCTGACAATAAGGATTCGGATGGCAATAAAAGAATTTTTTTTTAAAGTGATTGAGTACCCTAAAAATTTATATCCTATATCCTATAGCAGGCTGTAGTGATACTCTAGTTCGAGTACCACTACACTTCTAGTCTCGACCTGCATGGGCCACCACTAAAAACGTGTCACGACCCGCACCCACTGTGAGGGTACGAGAACATAACAACGCCCAGCCTACGCCGCAGTGTCGGCGGTAGAACGTTGTCCTAGGTCAACATACATCTAACAATATCTATCTAAACAGTTTATACTCCCCGAAATGGGGGTGACATAGCAGTAAAACTCAATCACAACTAAGGAAGAGATAGCACGATATGAAATAGAACTCAAGGAAATAAATAGATGAGAAGTAGTCTAAGATAATCCCAGCAATATCCAACAGTACAAGGTCTCAGATGAAAGAATATATACAATACTGAACTCCAGAATAAAGTCTAACTAGAACATGTCTCCAGACTACAATGATAAACAGCCTAACTAATCTAGTCTAGACAGTCGGGATGAAATCCTCAGCTAGAGCTGGGTCCTCCTGAGGGTCCAGCTCGCAGGTGTCATCTAAGGCTGCCCCGTAGTAAGTGTCCAGACCAGCCTCCTCCTCGTCCTCTGTAATATTTTCAACAGGTCCAGTCAGGACAGGAGCGAGTACAGTACATCTCAACAGATCATAGCAGGTTAGAAAATATAGACATGCAGTAAAGTAAGATACAAGTACTGAAGGAAGTGCAGTATGTAAACAGAGAGAGAACTGTAATAGAAATATCTACTATACATAGAGAACTAGCAGTGACTAGTGAGTCAGAGTACGAGATGGCATGTAATTGGCTTAGGTTGTACATGATGAACATAAAAAGTAACAGAGTATACATGATGGGTAAATCACATGACCATTTATACTCCCCCTACCCACAATCAATACACAAAGATCTGTTCAAGTTACGTTACGGACATGATGTTTTGGTTATACAAGAGACACATGGGCAAACATGAGCGTACATGAAAGAACATGAGAGTACATGAACGTACATGTAAGAACATGAGAGAACATGAGTGTACATGAATAACGCAGATGCAAGGAATACATGATGTACATGAAACACATGTCATAAAGTATCCGATGCGCCCGCTAAGGGGGTAACATCCCAAGGAGAGATCCATATAGTACTAATCCATGTGACCAACGTGACAGTACAAGTAAAGTAATCTACTGCAGGAAATAATTCTAAGCAGGATATGAAATGATCAGAGAATGTACTCGCCTGTAACTGAGTGTCCAAAATGAAACGTACTGTCCAAGGAGTGGTGTCTGGCTCCTAAACAGAACAGTACAAGTTACAACAGGTCCAGAATAGCAAAATGGAGTCCTACTATGCATTCTACATGATTCTAAGTCAATCTAGGCCAAAGTCAACTCTTGGTCAACTTTGGTCAACCCTAGAAGTCAAACTAGGTCAACCTTGTCTAAACTAGGCTAAACTCACTAGCTAGGTCTTAATAAAGCTATACTAGACTCTAACAAAGCTATAAACACAACATTCAAGAATTCATAATACCTATGAATATACACCATATACATAGATACACAATTTGAGCTACACTAAACATTAGGCTAAAACTATGCATACACACATTGATATGCTCTCACACATATATCTATATTACACATATGCATATAGGCATACAATATACTCATGAAACCTAAGGGAAGAAAACATGTGTAGGTGTGTGAACTTGTGTGTAGAAAAATAGCTAACAGTCTAGAGTAGTGTATGTGTGGGTGATTCATGAAGTTGTGTGTGAGAAAAGAGAAATGTGTGTGCTATACATTAGGCCTACATAACAATGTAGAGGAATTTAATGACAGTGCAGGGAACAAACAGTGTGCAGGGAACAATAGGCTTGTGTGTGTGGTGAGGGTGTGTGCCAACAGTGTACAGGAAAACATTTGCAGGAAATCAAAAGCAGTGAAGAGGAGGCTGTGTGTGATATGCAGGAATAGGAGGCAGGAAATATCAATGAAGAGAAAAAAAGAAAGCAATACAACATCAAGTAAAAATTGGATTGTTTCATATCATTCTCAGGTTAACTCTACAGTATAGTTAGGAAGAACCGGAAAAGGAAATCAATTCATGGTTCGACACATGTTATACTACATATGGGAATGAAATCACAGTGAACACTTGCTGAATTTCAGGTTAACAACCTGGAACAAAGGATTTCAAGCAGTCAAATAGGCCATCCCTCCCCAGGTTCTTAACTGTCAACACTCAGACAATTGACAGGTAACCCTGTCCAACAATAGTTCAAAACCAAACTGGAAGAGACTTAGGAACAGTTAACAGTGCTCTAAACCAGTACTCAAATATGGAATCACTCAACAAGCTCAAGAGAAAGCCAAGGAAACAGTGTACACAGTACACAGGGTTGCCCAGGTATTGCCAAGGCAACCAACCTAAATACTGAAACAGGGTTCAGTATTCTACAATACCCATCCCATTTCAGGACCCAAAACAAAACCATAACTCCCAAAACTGGACAAGCTTAAAGATTACATATACCTGAACAAATTTAGGAGGTAACATGTGGAGGATGGCATTAATTTGGATTACAAATCATTGACAAAACAAAAAAAACAAATCTGAACTTGACAGTGTATCAGTTAAAGAAATAGAGCCCAAAACTCCACATAAACTTGAACAATTGTAATCCTAACATATCAGAGATTAAACATAAGGTTTAGAGACTAGTTAACCAATTAAACATCATTTAAAAACATTTAAAAGATTAAAATCAATCAGAACACTAATTTCAGGAAAACACAGAGAGCCATTCCTCGTGCACGTGTGCACGCGTGCCGTGTGCACGACACGACACAAACTGGGTCGAGTCCCTTTGCAGGGTGGTTCGCCTAGGGTCCCCCTAGGTCTGTGTCACCCTGGTTTGGGTCGACGTGTCCTGTGTCGTGATTGGTACAGGCGTATCAGAGCCAAAAACACGCTGAACTAACACAGGCAAAAACCGTGTACTCATCCGTGCGTGTCCGACACGACACCATAGGTCATGCCACTTGGGGAGTGTCATGACAGTCACTGCCCCAACGTGTCCAATGAAAATCTTGTGCTATAGTGTCGTGTCCAGTGAGCAATCATGCTCGAGTAGCAGGGGAAAAGAACAGTCCCGAGCCAGTGCACACAGTCGTGTCCAGCTCGATTTGCACCCGACACAGACACAAAACGACCATGGTGTCTTCACAAAAATCAATGAGCACACAAAGATCTACATTCCTATTCAAACCGAATTTAAAAACAGTAAAGTTGAACTCTCAGAGGCATTTGGTCGAACACCTAACACACATGACTGGTACGTGTCCGATACGGACACGAAACGAATCCGAACCCTAGGTTTAGCCTATCCTATAGTAGGGGTAGGGCTAGGACCTTCCTAAAATGGATTTAAACAGGAATTAAATGGGTTATTGAGGGTTATACCTATTGATGCACAATGAATGGAAAAGCCTTCAAATGGAAGAAACTCCTCAAGCCTCAAAGTCCCACAAATTGTTATCTCCCTGCAAATAAAATATACCAGCAGCAAGAGGGTTGATTTTAGGTCCTAATGGAATTGGTTTGGGGAAGAAAGGATTCAAAATGGATTTTTAATGAATTTATAAAGATGGGAGCTCACCTCTTCTTCTTGAAATGGATTCCTATGGAAAGGAGGCTAGCCCTAGAAATTAGGAGGGGTTTTATAGTGGGGGAATCCCTAGGTTGGCTGGACATGATGGGTTTGGGTGGGGTTTGAGCTAGGTTAGCTAGTCCTATTGAGTTTAGTCACAAAATGACTTATGCAACCACAAGCCATTTGTCAAAACACTTGATTCTAAAATTCCTAATTAAATTTCTAATGAACCAATAATTACTAACTTAGGTCATACTAGGTTAGACTAGAGTCACTTGACCTAACCAAGCCCAACTAACTAGGGTTAACTCCTAGGTTGGTCTACATGAGTCAAAACTAGCAAAAATCAAACTAGTCTAAATAATCCAAAATAATTCCTAAAAATTCCCATAAAATTCAAATCAATTTTATTAAATCTAAATAATAATTAATAATCCCAAATAATTCCTAAAAGTACAAAATGACTAAAATATCCCTCAGTCTGGAAATGGACACTAGCAAGACACCAAATCATAAGTCATGAATTTAAATAGTTTAAAAAAATAATTAAAAATCACTAAAAATCATAACATGAAATAAATACCCTTAAATAATAATTATAATTACAAAATTTTAAAATTACCCTTTTCTGAAAAACTGGATGTTACACCAACTATTTCGTCTAGGTTGATCCTCCACCTAATTTTTATTCTAACCTATGTCATATATCAATCCATATTCCTTATTTTGTTTCTTTCTATCGCTATTACTTTATGTCATCCAAATTTAAAAATTGGTACCATCTAAATATGAGTTTACTTGAAATCCTAATATCAGATAACCTTCTCCAAGCTTAGAGCCTCAACTTTTTATTTTCTTAAGTCCTTGACACATTTTCTTATACCACCATGAGCTGTGGCTAACCCTAACATCTAATGGTGCATTATCATAAATCATCGCATAGTACTTGAACTTCTATCATTCAATAAATGCTTCTAAATTTCTTCTAACTCAGGCAATGGGTAGATTTTTTTTAAATCTAGGCTCTTGTTGTTAGGCTCAAATCTTGCACTAAACCTTAGACCGTCAATTTTTTCTAGCTCAGCATCTGGAAAATAGTTCAACCCTTATTACTATAGATAACTATCTACTTACAAAATATTCATTCAAGTGCTCCTTCTTCTTCTTGACGAGCTTATGCATCTGGAGATAATCACCACGCACGAATGTCCGCCTCTCCGAAGTAGTAGGAGACAAGAAACAAAAATAGTGATATCGAGGGAGAATGAACGAATACAATTATGAAGTTCAAGGAGGATAATCAAATACAAAGGAAGTTTTCAAATCAGCTTTGGATTGAGATCATATTCATTCATAACTGCAGGCTCGCTTAGTATAATAACGTAACCATAACGATAAATTGGACCTGCATGGGCCACCACAAAAACTATGTCATGCCCTAGTCCCAAAATATACGGGACTAAGCCACGTGACATTGGCCAGCTACGTATTCAACCAGACTCTAATCCGATTAGAATATGTATAAGCTGTTCAAAATGGTGTAACTATTACTACATCAACTCTATATCTCAATCCAAGTAACATGAACATAAAAAGGGAAATATGAATACTGGTCTGCAGCCCAATAATCATACTTGTTCGAATAGACTCAGAAATATAACATAAGTCTATAAATACTAGGCTACTAAGTAGATACAAATAATATTAAACGAAATATACAACTCTAAAAGATTGAATACCTGTAATAAAATGAATACCATCAACAATCCAGTATGGCGCTCAAAAAATCTACTCAGCCAACCTGGAAGGAAACCAGCTCCTCAGAGGGATACAACAATGTACATAATATACAGGCCAAGTGTACAACAGTAATAAATAAATAAAGTATAGTAAGACTGATAGAGTGGGTGAATCTAACATAATCAACTAGAATGAAATATAATTTAAGAAACATCGCTCGAATATGTGGGCTATCACGGTGTACATACCCTGGAGACCTGATAGGTACTCCAACAAACTATGAATACCCCACAGTCCAATAAGAAAGCTGTGGCAAACTACGAAATCCCCGAAGCTATGGAATGAGTCAACAGTATACTATGAGGACAAGTAGCCCAAGTGCACGGTGTATGTTCTTTCCGTCCATGTAACTTCACTTATTGTATCTACGAGACGCTCGGCCAGATCTTCTAACTAAGACATCGAGTTATAATAGTAAATACAGTGTAAGAATATCATGTCATCATCCTAGTATCAACACGGGCTTCCATATAGCAAGATGTAATCAAATACGGGAATCGATCAGTATGCAGTATCACATGAACATGTCCAAGGGTCAGAGTGTACCCTGCAACAATTTATCGCGGTAACACAAATGTGAATATCTAGTATCGATACCCGATGGTGCTAACGTCCATCGGTACCCGAATATGATTCAGATGCGAAGTACCGTACACGGCCCTAGGTGTTGTAATAACAAAATTATGCAGATATATAAAAGCTAAATATTATAAACTGAAGTACAAGATTGGTAAGGTACACTTGCCTGGTTCCAGATGCTGAGGTGGTAGAGAAATCGATCCAACGTCCAGGTCCGAAGTATCCTGGAGACCTAGAGAATTTTTTTTAAATAATCAATTTTTTTGGGGTTGTAAGATAATTACGAATTTGTTTTTCTACGAATGAGTCTTGGTTCATAATAAACTACTTAAATATGAGGCATAATTTATAAGCCTATATTGGCACAAGTGTGCCTTCTAATCAAGCATGACTTAAGTCAAAGCATTAACCATTGTGATGCCTGGAAATAGATTCTTTATATAGTCTCATAAAAGATAAATTAAAAGTGAATGCAGAATTATATATTAGTTTCATTTATATTTTGAATAAAAGATAAATTCTTTTGTTAAAATAGAAAATCTCAGAGAAGAACAAAAAAAAGTCGAGAACATGATGGAGTTACACAAGTAATGGGGCGCAAGTCATTTCAGTCCATTATATACGCTGCAGTGAGTTCCTTCATGTCATATATTATGTATGCATGTATATTTATTTCGTGATACTAAGCTTTCTACTTTTGTTGGCAGCGGAATCCAGAAGCTAGAGAGAAGCCAGATGGACCAGAATTATGGCGAATGACTCATCAAAGACCAAATGGGACATGGGCTGATGAGAGATCAAAAAAAATTCATGTGATAATTGTCACTATCATTTTTTTATATCTCAATGTACAGTATAAATTTATTATACATTAATGCATTTAATCCTTAACATATAGGATGAAATGGTCAATTTGCTTAGTCAGCCACAACCATCAGCTTCTGGAGAGAGCCTTGAGCATCTTACTCCACATGAAGCTTTTAGGCGAGTTGTTGGTCAAACGTCAGGCCATGCTAAAGGCTACGGTTGTGGTCCGAAGGGCGCTACCACTGGAACAAAAAGAAGCTTTCAAGAGCGTGAAGAACAACTTATTAGATAACGTGATGATCTTAAGCGTAGGGTAGCTCACATGGAAGATACATTTGATGCTCGTGTTGATGCTCGGGTGCAGGCTGCTGTCCACGAAATTGTGAAAAAATTCTCTGGATCACCTAAATTTTCTGAGGAATCCACTTCGAATGTATGTTTAAATTTCTAATAAATATATATTATATATCATGAATGTATATAATATTTATTATTTTAAATTTAGTTAATTATTTTTCTCTAATTTTTATTATGCAGGTTAATTTATAAAAAGTTTTTGGGTGCTATGAAGACATAAAAGGTATTCTCCACTCTCTTATGTTATTCTAAATGTTAGTGAAATAAGAATTTCCAAACTTAAGTGTACAAGCAGTGTTGGACATTTACTTGCTGGTTCTTGCATTATAATACAGACACATAGTTATACCTCTGGATTGTTGGCGGTATCAGTTTGCCTATTGCATATATTTTACCCATTTTTGTTAAAGTTTTCGTAATATTTACCGATACATCGGGCTTTCAATGACCCAACAATATATGCATTTTCTGACCTACATGCATAGTGGTGGTTATATCTAATTTCTTTTTGTATTTTGAATATCATAATTAGCTTCTTGTTGTCAGTTGGACTTGCTTAGGAATATGTTTTCCTTTAAAACAACCACACTTGTGACCTTGCATTTGGCCTCAATCTTGTGAAAGGAGAGCATAATCATGTGAGAAAATATTATCTTTGACTGAACTTTAAGATTGTTTGTTTTGTGAGCTGTGAGAAATTTGATTCCCAAGAATTGAAAGTGCTTCCGCTTTGACAACTTTTATACAGTAATCATCCTTGATATATACTAGTTTCCTCTTCTCATATGATATGTAATCTGAGCTTGTACATGGTTCTTGCATTATATTATGAAACTTTAGTGAATTGTTAATAGTGGGAGCAATAAAAATTTATTATTGATTTATGTTATTTGTTATGTTAATTGATGATATTTCATCAACATTTTGTGGTCTATAAGCTAATTTTATTTTTTATCCATACCAGGTTACACAACTATTTGTCTAGCGGTCAATTGGTGCACCAAAACTGTCATAGGAATCTTTGCAGACATTTACATATATGGAGCTAGCAAGGAGGCAATAATTTTAATTTAGGAGTGTCAAGTACTAGCTATTTGAATTTTGAACCTCATATAAAAGAGGATTTGTGTCTCGAAATGCTGAATATGATATATGTGGATTTTTGGTGACATTGGTTGTAATAGATGTAGTACTGAATCTATCATATTTAATTAAAATGATTTTTATTTAAAGTTTATAAATTAGACGTGTTATTTTTATTTATTATTTGGTTAATGATCTATTTAAATTTTGGTAATTGAAATTTAGTTCTTCAAATATATGGAATCTATTAATTGTCACATTTTGTCGATCCTAGCAATAAATAGCAAAAATCAATTTGTCAAATATGACATTTGGTAGTTGCCTCATGTTCTCAAACATGGCAACAAAGAAATGCCTTGCATACTCAATTATGACAACAAAGAAATGCTATAAGGGATTGCAATACATGGCACTAATATAATGCCATATAATACGGGTAATTAATGGCAACAAACTATTGCCATTAAAGGAAATACATTAGCCGGCATCATAATTTTGTCATTCATGGAGTTACAATAAATGGCAATAATATATTGCCATATATTGCTCAAAATTTATGGCAAGTAAATATTGCCATTAATAATAATCTTTAGTGAAAACAAAAAATCTTATAAGGCAATAAATAATTGTCGTAAATAAGTTACTTTATACGGCATTAACTGAATGATGCCGTAAATAAGCAATACTGATGCAACCTTTTACGGCACACTACGACAACCTCAAATGATTGCCGTATCTGTGTTTATGTGGCAACATTTTGTTTATTAACGGCATTTTAAGGTTGCCATATAAAGGATTATTTCTAGTAGTGTCTCCACATATTTACACTGCTAATTTTACTCTAGTCCACCTAAGTGATTATTGAACACAACCCCGTTCAGGTATGCCTTACCCTCTCCTCGTTTCCTTTAATCATTTAGGCCATTCAGCATTATTTACCAATAGGGTGCACACACAACTCTCTTCATCAAAATGAAAATCTTCTTTTCTAAAGAAACAAGAAGCAACCTGCTCAGGGGAGACAGTTTTGAATATATATATATATATATATATATATATATATATATATATATATATATATATATATATATATATATATATATATATATTCCATGGCCTCCTCCCATTAATTCCATAATTAACCTCTATGCATTAAGATCCGATCAACACTATATTTTCTATAATATGCTCAAATCAGTGAGAATTTTATTCACAATTATCCCAAAATAAAACATATCGCCTATGCATCCATCTTTAAAATATTGAAATTTATGGTCAGTCCAATATTCAGTGAACATGAAATTAGTCTATTGGCATCTCCTATTTGATCACTCCTCCATTCTTACTTCCTTCCTGTGTCTCAGAGCTATGTTTCCTACATGTGAGTACAATCACAAGGGAGCAAAGTTGCTCTAAACGCAAGCAACAACAGCCTTAGGTGGTAGAGGTTGTGGCATTGCTTCCTCACAACTAATCTAAGCCTTGTCATTTCTCCTGCCAAAGTTCTTCCTATCCTAGTTCTTAACCCACACATCCTTTCTTCACATGGTTTCACATTCATAGTAATAAAAAATCTTAATGTACAAAAATGGAAGGAAGAAGAAGGAAGTATTTCCAAACACTCATCTAAAGTCTGCATTTTAGATAAATCTATAATTGTTGGTTGCATACACTTTTATAAACCCTTTCCGAACACAATAAGTGACACAAAAATAAATTTTCCAGTTATAAATCTACTACTACTATCAACACCAATCGACAGAACACGAGGAAGAAGGAGGGGGTTACCAGTAGGGAAGTCTGATCGGGAGGGAAGCTCACCCTCGACAAGGATCGAGGAAAGGAGGTCGGCCTCAGCTGCTCTTGGGAGGCTCCCTGCAGCATGTCGTTCGGGAAGCCAATGCGTCTCTAATCTGCAGACAAGTATGACCCGAGCTTCCTCGCGGATGGATCGTTGGGCTTGCTCCCGCCGGAGAGTGCCAGGCTCTTGTTGATCGGCAGGAAGACGCTCCCGGCCCTGGCGGTGGTGCTGGGCTCTTGTTGATCTCAGTCTAGTAAAGTATCATAAGCAAATGTCTTGATAGAGTGTATCCCAAAGTAAACCAAATGACAGTGAGCTCACTTGTGAGGTGAGTGAGTGTGTGTGTGTGTGGGGTGTCCATGTAACACTAGGGTGTCTCATATCAGTAAGTGAGATTAATTAGTGTCCATGCATTAGTGAGTTAGTATTTGTGGGTGCCAGTTAGAGTATCAGTAATTGGGAATGAGTGAATGAATGTTAAGTATCAGTTAAGTGTCTAAAGAGGTATAGTGTCCTTGTGTTAGTGTCAGGACCAGCCACTGATATGTGAGAGTGAGAGTGGAGTGGCAGTGTATTAGAGTTAGAGAGTTTCATTTCAGTTCAGTGAGTGAGCCATTGGCTATAGGCCAATTTTATTTCAGAAATCAGTGAGATGTGTCTCAATATCAGTATCAGTGTCCAGTGAGTATCTTTTTTGAGTGTCCTAATGTCTTGAGTTAGGAGATGGTGTGAACCAACACACATATATGTGAAGGTGGAGATTTAGGCATTGTGGCCAGGCCATTTGGCCACTGCCCAGGCCAGTGCAGCAGTGCACTTAGCTGCTTTGCATCCTAGTAGCAGCAGTAGTAGGCTGCTTTAGCAAAAGCAATAGGGGACTTATCCCCCAGCTTGGCATGTGCATTTGGTCGTTTAGGCCAGTGAGAGGCAGAGGAGGCCCTAACAGCAGTAGTAGCTGCATGTAGGCAGTGATGGCTAGGCCAATTGGCCACTGTCCATGACTGGTGTGTGTGCGTGTGGTGGTTTTGTGAAGGGCTTGGTATATCTGGAACTGAGAAGTTCTATATGTATGGGAAGGTATTCCCTTAGATGGTTAATGGGGTTTACCTAATAGAGAGAATAGGTAATGGAGAATTACCAACCATCTAGGTAAGCTAATCACCTAATCTGCGTGCGTATCCGACTGTGTCGTCGTGTGTCCAAGAATTGGTAATCAGACTTTCGTGTTTGGTGCTTGGTGGCATAGAAACCACTGGTGGCAAGGAAATGGCGCGTATGAGGAATTTGAAGGTGATTCATGTAACAGTAGGTGTAGTGAGGACTTTATGGCTTTACAAGCCTGTAGGTTCGATTGGAATCGAGTCTCTTTCAATTGGTCTAACTGATGCTAGCTTGTGAAGCCTTTTGAACAAGTAGACTCTTGGGTTGTGAGTGTGTGAGAGGTTGTGTAAAATTTCCTATTTTGCATGTATATATATATATATATATATATATATATATATATATATATATATATATATATATATATATATATATTTATATATATATATATATTTTTTTTTCTTTATATTTTTATATATATATATATATATATATATATATATATATATATATATATATATATATATATATATATATATTGCAGACTGATAATTGAAGAATAAATATTATGTCCTGTGTGTTCCAACCTCTTTCCAAACTTTTTATCAAGTGACCATTGGTTGGTAATTGGCTAGAAGATTGTTGTGCAGATGACAGTAGTATGTGGTTCTTTGGTAGCCAAGGGATTAGTTTCGACAGTAGTTTTGGAACTGACTACTTTATGTTAGTGCCGGGGCACAATTTTTCGATGGAAAACTGAGAAGATGAAGCAATTGAAAAAACAATGTTCCAACGCAACAGTACTTCTAGGAAGGTTGCACAAGTTTAACGAAGATCTAAGAAGATCTCGTTACAGCAGCATATGATATTACGAGAATCTAAAAAGATTTCGTAATCCATAGCAGCGAAGAAGATGACAGGCGATTGATGGATGAATATCCTGCTGGGGTGAATGATCACCGTTGCTCAAAGCTATATTCGCCTCACACGAATAGTTTCCAGGAGACAGCAAGTTCGTTGGAGAACTTTAGAACACTCCTGCTCTTCTGACTCCTCGGATCGTACACGGACTCCCGTGCAAAAGCAACGCTGGTGCAACACTTCTCTCTCAAGACTTCTGTTTACTTGTGTTAAGAAACACTTGTAAACTTTCATAACTCTCTGTATATGCATGTATATTTGCCTGTGAGAGAGAAGAGACCTTTTATAGGTCCGAGTAGCAACTGCCCGGATAGCACAACATTCGAGACGTGGTAAAAACTACTCCGAACGTGCAGTAACAGCTCAGATCATGCACAAAAACGATCTGAAGCAAGTTACTCACCTCGCGCACCCCGTGCGCCTTGTATACCATGCGCTGAACGCGCACTGAGCCACTTGTGCCACCTTGCGTGCCCTGCGCACCCTGCGCCACCCGCGCCACCCGGGCGCGCAACTGGTTGCGCCACTGGGCGCGCACCTGGTCGCGCAACCTGGGCCGCACAACCTGGCAGCGCACCTGGCTGCGCAACATGGCCTGCGTAACTTGGCCGCGTAACTTGGCAACGCGCCTGGTCGCACAAGTGGTTTGTGCAACTTAAGCGCACTATGTGCCTAGCGACGATGCTGACGTGCTAAGTGTAAAGTGCGCCAACAAAATGCCACATTACGCCTGATGAGCCCATGAGCCCGAGTCCGAGTCCGAGATCGAAACTGAGTCCGAGTTCGAGTCGCTAAGCCCCTACGGGGCTTAGCTCCCATGGAAATAAATTTTTCAAGAGCAAAAAGCATGAATGCTTTCAATTGTTTATTTAGCCTTTTTTCTATTAGAAAAATAACCCCACATGGCACACCCATGTGCACCTCCACACCACATGTGCATCTCTAAAATAGCATAGCTAATATATAAAGATACAACTCCTTTGGCCTAGCCGATGTGGGACTAAAATTCTAAATGAAAAAGGCCAAAACCCAACAATCCCCCACATATCTCTATATATGGGTATAAGTGTTCCCCACAGCAACTGTCCATCATACATTATGAGAGATGTCGCTGACGACTTGAGTCTTCCCGCATGGGTCAAACAACATACTATAATACAAGAATGGACTAAGCCTTGAATTCTGCATCATAGCTGAAATTCTTTCCACTCACATAATGCAGTTACATGTGCTTCTGGCTTGCACATTAAAGGCCCTGTGCCAGTCTGGTTTCAGTGTATAATTTTGGACGTCTACTAGTTTACCCTCAAGAGACGGCCTGAGTTCTCTGTCCATACACTATAGGTGAGTTCATTATTAAAGAGACATGGCATGAAGCGCTTTGCGCTTCCCTTGCGGTGCTACGCTGCTATGATATGGCTTAAAGCCGAGGCCTTACCCTGTACCGGGTACCTCATCATAGTGTCATACTACTGTAGCATGAGGCAACCGCCTATTTGTAGTGCCAAACTACCCAACATGAAGCCTTAGGCTCCCTTGCGGTGTTACGCCGCAACAACATGGCTCGCAAGGCCGAGGCTTTATCCCTAACCGGGTACCTCATCGTAGTGTCGTGCCACTGTAACATGAGGAACTCCTCCACTTTATAGTGCTAACTACACCCCCTCTTTATTTTAACATACAACATTAGGCTAACTGCCTATTTGCGGTGCTACGCCCTGTGACTTGGCTAGCAAGGCCGAGGCATTACCCCATGCTTGGGAACCTCATGGTGGAGTCACCCCACAGTAGCATGGAGTTTCACTCCTTGTAGTGTTGTTCTATCGTGCTTCCTGTAAAGTACACCAGGCATTCACTCTGCCTGAGAACTCATTAAGGCATTTAAGCCAACCTTCCCACAGGATCCGTTTTTCGTAGAAAATAACAGTAGACAACAGTGGTAGTATGTCCGTAATCTCTCCATAACCAATAGAACATGTACCCACCGTTCCTGATATTCTTCCGATTAGTAGTCCTCCCTTGAACCAAAAGCTAGATGCCTAGTAGATTTCTCTTTGAACTAATAGCATAAAACTTTATGGTAGGATTACAATAATACAATATCAGAATGTCTTCAAGCCCATTTTATAAGCTGTGTCGTCAACCAGCTGGCGCTTGAGGCCCTTGGTGAACGGATCCGCCAGGTTTTCCTGACTCCGAACATCAATCACTGTAATAACACCTCTCTTGATAAGATCGTGTACTATCCTGTGCTTCAACCGCACAGTCCTCTTTCTTTCTGTTGAAGAGGTCATTTGATGCCAATGCCGTAGTCGTCTGGTTGTCGCAGTATATCGGTATCGCCGGTATTTGTGCCCCAACCACTGGAAGATCATACATGAGCTCCCGTAGCCATTCTGCTTCCTCGGCTGCGGTATCAAGTGCAAAAAACTCAGATTCTATGGATGACTGCGAGATCATAGTCTACTTCTTCGACTTCCACGATATAGTAGCTCCACCCATTGTGAAAATGAATCCACCTGTGGACCTCTCGCTCTCTACCTCTGAGCACCAGCTGGCATCACTGAAGCCTTCCACTACCAGAGGATCTCTGCTATAGTACAATGCATATGTCTGAGTCTTCTTGAGATATCTCATAACCTGTTTCACAGCTTTCCAGTGTACAACACCTGGGTTGCTCGTGAAACGACTCAGCATTCCCACGGCGAAAGCTATGTCAGGCCTTGTGGCAGTAGTAGCATACATCAAACTCCCGATTACGCTTGCATACTCCAGCTGCCTGACGCTTTTTTCTGAATTAGGCTTCAGCTTCAGATTGCACCTGTACGGCGTATCGATTCCTGGAAGATCCCGATACCCATAACGAGTGATCATTTTCTAAATCTAATGAGACTCTGACAGTGCTAGTCCAGTATCTGTCTGGATGATCTTGATCCCTAAGATCACATCAGCTTCCCCCAAGTCTTTCATACTGAACTTGCTCGAGATAAATTTCTTTGTCTCAGTGACACGACCCATATCCGTACCTAGGATAAGCATGTCGTCCACGTACAGATAAACGATCACATCTCTTTCATCAGCGAACTTCGTGTAAACACACTTGTCCGTCTCGCTAACCATGTAGCCATTTGACCTTATAACTTTGTCAAATTTCTCATGCCACATCTTGGGAGCCTGTTTAAGATCGTACAAAGATTTTACCAACTTGCAGACTTTGTCTTCAAGATCCTTGACGACAAATCCCTCTGACTGTTGCATGTAAATCTTTTCAGTCAGCTCGCCATTTAGGAAAGCCGTTTTCACATCCATCTTATGTATTGCTGCGAGAGCAATTAACATTCTGATGGTGGTCATCCGGGCTACTGGAGCATACGTGTCAAAGTAGTCAATCCCCTGCTTCTGAGAAAATGCCTTGGCTACCAACCTAGCCATAAACTTGTCAATAGTTCTGTCTGCTTTCATCTTCTTCTTAAAGATCCATTTGCATCCGATGGGTTTCGCTCCTTCAGGAAGATCAACCAACACCCAAGTGTTATTTGAGGTGATGGAATCAATTTCATTGTCAATTGCCTCCTTTCAGAAAATCACGTCTCTGGTCTTCATCGCCTCATTATAGGTAAGCGGATCTGCTTCCACATGATAGGTGACAAAGTCATTTCCGAAGTCCTTCTGCCTCCTCACACGCTTAGCTGACGGCTTAGCTTATTCTGGTTCAATCGTTGTTTCAACAACATCTTCTTGGACCACATCTTCATTGAAGACTTCAGTTTTCTGCGCATCCTCATTATTCTTCGGTACAGCCGCAAGAACAATATTCTTGTGCCTTATAAATTTGTCTTCAAAATATTCTGCATCGCGAGATTCAATGATATGATTTGACTCAATATCAAGAAATCTTCGAGCATCACTCTTCTCGGCATACCCCAAGAAGACCATCTTAGTAGTCCTTGTCCCAAGCTTCTGAATCTTCAGATCTGGAAGCTTGACATATGCCAGACACCCCCACACTCGAATGACATTCAAGTTAGGTCTGACCTTGAACCAGAGTTCATGAGGAGTAACGTCTGAAGTTGTATGAGGCACTCTATTTAAAATAAAAGTGGCCATCAATGCAGCTTTTCTCCAGTAGCACTTAGGAAGACCCACAGTCAACAATATTGAGTTAATCATTTCTGTTAACGTTCTGTTCTTCCTCTCTGCTACTCCGTTTGATTGAGGAGAGTACGGAGCCGTAGTCTCATTGACAATTCCATGTTCTTTGCAGAACGATGCGAATTTATGAGACCTGTACTTCCCACCTCGATCACTTCTTATTCTTTTGAGTTGTTGTCCAGTTTATCGTTCAGCCTCGGCCCTGAACTCCTTGAACTTCTCGAATGCTTCGTTTTTAGCTTTCAGCAAGTAGACGAACGCATACTTTAAGAAGTCATCGATGAAAGTTATGAAATACTTCATCCCGGCCTTTGTAGAGAATTGTTTGAAGTCACAGATATCGGAGTGTACCAACTCCAGAAGATCTGTACTTCGATTAACCCGAGGAAAAGGTTTCCTTGTGATCTTAGTTTGATCACAAACTTCATATTTCTCTACCTTACCCCCACACTTGAAGATAAGCCCTATACTAGATATTCTGTTTATTCGTTTATAATGAACATGTCCTAGTCTATTATGCCACAACTCAAAAATATAAGCAGAAGGAGTGATTGCATTAATTACATTGGACTGATTTACAAGTTTTGAACATTACTTCGATATAAAAAGCTTTTCCGAAATATGTTTCCTTAATAGACATTACCATCTGCCCAGCATTGATGTCCATCCTGAGTCCTGCGTTGCAGAGTAGGCCTCCTGAGATCAGGTTCTTGGCGATAGCAGGTACGTGCTTCACGCTTTGAAGCGTCAGAGACTTGCTAGAAGTCAACTTCAATTCCACCGTCCCAATCCCGAGCACTTCAGCTTGTGCCTAGTTCGCCACCATAACCACTTCAGAAGTAGGTGTGTAGATGGTGAACCACTCCTTGCTGGAACAGACATGGCAGGTGGCTCCAGTGTCTATCCACCAGTCAGAGTCAGTCCCACCGTATCAACCTGCGTAATCATAGCAACAACGTCAGTGATCATAGATACCTTGCTAGGCTCTTCTTGCTCTGATTGTTTGGTCTTTGCTTTGCATTCACTCTTGAAGTGGCCCTTCTTGCCACACTTGAAGCAAGCCAAATGAGACTTTAGCTTCTTTTGCTTGAAAGAAGTTTCCTTGACTTTCAGATTGTCAGGGTCATTCTTCTTGTTGTAGAAAACCATATGTTTTTTCCTTGGTTCTCTTGTATGAACCAGATTGGCGTTAGCCAATTGCTTGGACAGCGCGTCCACCTTCAGTTGAGCCCACATCTGGTCCTCAACATAGATTTCCTGCAAGAGATCTTCAAGGCCAATCTCAAAGCCATATTCCTACGAATTGTTAGTGCCGGGGCATAATTTTTCGATAGAAAACTGAAAAGATGAAACAATTGTAAAAATAATATTCCAACGCAACACTTCTAGGAAGGTTGCACAAGTTTAACGAAGATCTAAGAAGATTTTATTATAGTAACATATGATATTACGAGAATCTAAAAAGATTTCGTAATCTACAGCAGCGAAGAAGATGACAGACGATTGATGGATGAATATCATGCTGGGGTGAATGATCACCGTTGCTCAAAGCTATATTCGCCCCCACATGAATAGCTTCCAGGAACCAGCAAGTTCGTCGGAGAACTTTGGAACACTTCTGCTGTTCTGACTCCTTGGATCGTATATGGACTCCTGTGCAAAAGCAAGCTGGTGCAACACTTCTTTTCTCTCTCAAGACTTCTATTTACTTGTGTTAAGAAACACTTATAAACTTTCGTAACTCTCTGTATATGTCTTTATATTTGCATGTGAGAGAGAAGAGACCTTTTATAGGCCCGAGTAGCAACTGCCCGGTTAGCACAACATTTGGGACGTGGTAAAAACTACTCCGAACGTGCAGTAACCGCTCAGATCATGCACAGACACAATATAAAGCAAGTTGCTCACCTCGTGCACCCTGTGCGCCTTGTACTCTACGCACTGAACGCGCACTGAACCACTTGCGCAACCTTGCGTGCCCTACGCACCCTGTGCCACCCGCGTAACTGGGCACGCAACTGGTTACGCCACTGGGCGCGCACCTGGTCGTACAACCTGGCAGCGCACCTGACCGCGCAACATGGCCTGTACAACCTGGCCGTGCAACTTGGCAGCGCGCCTGGCCGCGCAAGTGGCTCGCACAACGAGCGCAACTTAAGCGCACTATGCACCTAGCGACGATGCTGACATGCTAAGTACAAAGTGCGCCAACAAAATGCCATATTGCGTCTCATGAGCCCATGAGCCCGAGCCCAAGTCCGAGTCCGAGTCGCTAAGCCCCTACGGGGCTTAGCTCCCATGGAAATAAATTTTCCAAGAGAAAAAAGTATGAATGCTTTCATTTGTTTATTTAGCCTTTTTTCTATTAGAAAAATAACCCCACATGGCACACCCATGTGCACCTCCACACCACATGTGCATCTCTAAAATAGTATAGCTAATATATAGACATACAACTCCTTTGTCCTAGCCAATCTGGGACTAAAATTCTAAATGAAAAAGGCCAAAACCCAACACTTTATATGTATACACCTGATTGCTATAGGAGTAGTAGCAGTGGTTAATGATAATTGTTAGTTGTAGTTATAACATTTGACCTATCAAGAATATCTTTCTGTTTCTGCAAGGTCTGAGTATAGCTGTGGTGTTTAAACTGCCAGTATAGATGTGGGTTGTTATATGGGAGGTTGTTGTGACCTTACATATGTATAACTTATAGGGATTTGTCTTACATGAGTATATGGCTTAAGTTCAATTGTGGGTTAGAGCCTTTAGGCTAAGCTAAAGTCTAGATGGTGGTGTTGCCAACTCATAATTGGTAAGTATATAGCTAATATATTGATATAAATATATTATAGATAATTGTGGTTAGAGAAAGACAGTTAATGGATATTGTTTAGAACTTAACCAAATTGCACCCATTCACCAGGTGGATATACATATTTTTCTCTTTTTCTCGATAACCCTAAGCAAGGCAAGTACATTCTATGGTTTATGTTCATTCATATTATGTGCTTTTCTTGTGACACATTGTGACACGGTATACATGTACTCTTGTACTTTTATGTTCCTGTATTTGCTTGTATTTGAGGGGGGGAAATACACTAGATATGTGACCAAACCCAAAACAGAAATTCAGGTTGATAGCTTAGGTCTCACATCGTGCACATGGGACTCTAAGCCGTACTGATATTCATGTACTCCTGTACTTATTCCTGTACTCACCCCAGCCGGTCACATATGATAGTTGTATTTCAAATATTGTGCACATGTCAGGTTCTTGTACTTCATGTTCAGAATTTACTTCATATACTTTATTTCCTGTACTTCCTGTATTTACATTCTTGTACTTTTATGTTCTTTACTTCCAGTACTTTACATCTTCATGTTCTTCTGTACTCATTTCCATATCATGATGTTCTTGTTCATTACCTAGAATTGTACTTTGCTCCGCTCATGACTGGATATGTTGCAGGTATACTTGAGGACCTTGTTCACCTTTATGGGCCAGAGCCTGGGATCTTAGCTGAGCAAGATGGAGCCATGACTCAGGACTTAGAAGCTATAGTTTGGTTTCTTTGTTTAGATTGTTAGAGTTTACTTTAGATTATTATATTATGAGTTGTATTTTATTCCTGTTACCGGATTTGTCTCCGGATGATCTTGTTTTAAAAATAACTTAGTGGATTGTGGGGATCTGTTCTGGGACTTTATAGATGCTGTGATGTTTTATATTATTTGGTGACTTGGAGTTTTCCTTAGACTTATACAGCTTACTTCGTTGCGTCTTTCAACGTAGGCTAGACGTGTCCGACTCGTATCCGATTATTCGGGAGCAGGTCGTAGCATTATACCCATCTGCTACATTAGACTCGCACTTGATTTGCAAAAGTTTGTACCTAAGTTTTTCTGATATGCACACAGGGTATCCCTGCACGCAGGGTACGTACAACCCTTACCTGTCACCACAGGGGTCCTGTGGCCAATACCCCTAAATGCTGATACTTCGTACCACCGCTATATTACCTATACTTACACTTGTATGACGCTTCCCCTGATATTAAACTATAGGAGTTGCATGGCTCTAACATGCACATTTCTTTTCTGATACACTCCCATTCCACTAAGTATACCAACTGATACCTTGTACCCAACCTAACCACTCTGCCTATCTACGACCAATACAATACTGATGTATGTGTTGCAGGGAACTGTTGTTTTACTCTCACTTCCTTTATCCGTGCATTTATGCAACTATTTCCTTTTCAGATATCCCAGATGTACTCACACATGTGTGTTATTCTTCTATTATACAGGTTACTAACCTCTGTCCTGTATTTCTATACTGTTGGTAACCCAATACCCTTTTCTGACCCGACAGGTACTGAACCTTGCCCTATGAATTGTGGCATCAATGATACATACTCGATATTGACACCAACCTGTTACACACGGCTATGCACTCTCATTGATACACATCGTATTATACATCCTACACATGTATCAGTACCTTGGTTTGGATATGTGCCTTTGCACTCAAACATCTACATCCTATTGTACATTACTTCCTCACCTACGTCCCATCTAGGTTCTCTTAGGTATTAACACAACTACTTATACTGGTATTGAATAGGATCAAAACCTTACTAATAACGGGAAATCAGATGATTTGATTGTAGAGGTAAAGAATTACCTGTTTGGTGAATCGAATGCTTCTACTGCCAACACCCTCTCTAAAATGCAGACCTTCACGAACTTGAGGGGCGCGCAGGAAAGATTAGGGTTTGGGTTAATATATGAGATTGATAGAAGTGATCGAGAGCATTGGTTTCTCATATATATATATATATATATATATATATATATATATATATATATATATATATATATATATATATATATATATATATATATATACATTCGATTTCAAAACAGAGAGGGATAAGGAGAAATAGATCGAATCAAATTCGATTCTATCTGTATTGGTCGTTAAAAATTTGAATGGTCGATTTTCACTTAACCCCCTTCACTTAACATGTTTTGTCCAAATGCTCCTCCCTTAGATGTTTATATAATGCACTAAGCGGTGATGAGGATTTCAATGCTCGTGCGAAGCCCATATCCGTTAACTGCCAACCGTTTTCTTGCTTGGCTTATACCATCACTCTTTGATTGGCTTGGCCTTAACTATACAAGTGAGACCGTATACCTTTCTTGATTGGCTTACGATATGCTTGTTCTATATCTATTTCGTATCTATTATATTTTAGCAATATAATGACAATAATAATAATAATAATAATAATAATAATAATAATAATAATAATAATAATAATAATAATAATAATGGTACTAATATTAATAATAATTTTGGCTTAAGGGTCATAAATCTACCCCCTTAAACAAATTTCATCCTTGAAATTTAAAGATAAACTCAAGGTAGAAATATACCTCACTGCTCGAAAAGATAAGGATAACGCTCGTGCATCTCGTCCTCTCTCTCACATGTGGATTCGCCCGAAGAATGATGCCTCCAAACGACACGCACCAACGGAATCATTTGGTTGCGCAGTACCTTCTCTCTACGATCCAAGATCCCCATGGGCTGCTTATGATAGCTAAGGCTCGGTCCCACCTCGATCTCTGAGTGATCTAGCATATGGTTGGGGTCTGCCACGTATCGTCTAAGCTGGGACACATGGAATACGTTGTGCACTTCCTCTAATGCAAGTGGTAATGCTAGTCTGTATGCTATCTCCCCGATCCTCTCAAGAATGCCAAAGGGTCCGATGAATCGCGGACTGACCTTCCCGCCTCCACCGAATCGGATTGTGCCACGTGTCGAAGATATCTTCAAGAATAGCAAATCGCCAACCTAAAATCACACCGGACATTATTACATAACCCATAAGTACACATGTATCTAAAATAAGGAAATCTATACCTCAAACTCTAACGGTCTTTGTTAACTGTCTGCCCAGTGCTTCTGTCTATCCTGAGCCACATGAAGTCGCTCTCTAATCTGCTTTACCTTCTCTGCAGCATCCACTACCATCTTTGGCCCCAATATTGCTCTCTCACCCACGTCGTCCCAATATAGTGGGGTACGATATCTTCGGCCATACAAAGTCTCGAAAGGGGACATCTCAATACTAACCTGATAGCTATTGTTGTATGAGAACTCGACCATGTGAAGATGGTCCTCCCACGAGCCACCGAAGTCTAGCACACACGTTCGTAGCATATCCTCGAGCGTCTGAATGGTCCTCTCCGACTGTCCATCCGTTTGTGGATGATAAGCGGTGCTGAACTTGAGCTGAGTACCCAAGCTAGCCTGCAGACTTCTCCAAAAGTGGGACGTGATTATGTTAACCCGGTCGGAGATGATACTCACTGGAATGCCATGCAACCTGACGATCTGCTCCACATATAACTCTACTAACCTCTCTGTGGACAGTCCTACTTTAAAAGGTATAAAGTGGGCCAATTTGATCAACCTATCCACGATGACCCAAATTGCGTCCTTCTCTCCTGGCGTACTTGGAAGACCAAAAAAAAAATCTATGGTGATATGTTCACACTTCCACTCGGGAATAGGTAATGGCTGAAGCAATCCCCCTAGTCCTGCCCGTCATGCCCCAGTTCTAAAATCCATAAGGACTAGAACACGTGGCATGCCAGCAGACACATTCCATAGGTAAATCCAATTTAATGGACCAATGGAAGGTATCTTAAGCTGTAAAATAATCTCATGGCAGGCACATATCTATACTCATCCACAGAACAAGAATCAAAGAATAAGAAAACATATCGTGCTGACATAAAGGAATATAATACTGTCAAAGAGAAGTTTAAAATTACATGAAAACTCCATGGGTACAAGTTGCAGTCAAATAAATGATCACTACAATGTCTCAGATAAAAGTATAAAAATTTCCACTACAAGTCTTCAGCTCTGACATGAAATAAAGAAAAATAAAGATAGACGTCCATGAAGAACTACTCTGGATCAACCTCGTCGTCCACGTCTGGTGCAACAGAAGAATAGACTCCCGGCCTGTAATCCTCAGGAAAGACCTCGTCAGCTAAATCTGGAGAATAACCAGGTCCTCATGGGACATAGCAAGGCACATAATATACAAGCTAAAGTGCAGTAAGTAAACAAAGTATCGGGGTATCTAAACCAAACTGACGTGACGCTTTGAGGACAACGTTCGCAAGCACAGACATCTCCAAAGTACAAGACAACCGGGTCAGGCATACATATAGCCGTAGCTCCGTAACGGAATCTCAACGATAACTAAGAGAGAAACGTGGATCATGGGAAACAGGTAATCTCTCCGAATAAATGTATATACATATATAAGAGTGTATGTGTACAGCACAGCCCGCGCAAGTAGTAGTTGTCCTCAACTCTCAAGAAATAATAAGTTGCAACCACAACTTACCATTCTGACCTCTATCTAGACGACAATCCTACGACACATCTAAAAGAAAGATAAAATGACACAAACACCCTTAACCTATAGGTATCAGGAATCAGGTATCTCAGGTAATCTGGCTCAAGTATCGGGTTAATATATGTGTCAATCATGTGTCGTATCCTACAGGAACTTTATAGAAATAAATCCATAAATCTCAGGCAGTCTCTATATATCAATACTAGACAACTCATTAGTTGAATGGCACCCAGATGTAATCTGGAAGCCCATATCGATATAATTCCTAAGGTCATGTACAAGAGATAAAATAGAAAGAAATAAATAACAGAATGAAACAAGAACTGTACGATAGCAAGGTGCACTTGCCTGATTCTGCGCAGTGAATATGAAACGTCGCTCCCGCGTCCACGCCTCCGGAACCCGACGCTCCTAGATAATTAATTAACTAGATTAAGTCACTGCTCACGAAACTTATTGTAACTCCCCTTCCTGAATTTCTTTTTTTGAAATATTTATTTATTCATTTATTTGATTTCATAGGGATTTTAGAATTTTGTAAATAATTATTAGATAATTATTATGATAGATGACTTTAGCCACAGATGAGTTTTGGAGTACAAGACGACTAGGAATCATGGCACGGATAGTGCAGTAGCGTACTTTGACTAGTGTTTAGCCATAGTAGGGGAAGGCCGAGTCATAGGATTGTTCTAACTAGGAAAACCAAGCCGAGTTGCGACTTAACCCTACCGAAGATTTATTTATTATTTAATTATATTGAGTTTTTCGGGAACCCGGTTGTACCGAACCTGTCCAGATTAGAACCAAGTCAAATCCAAGCCCATAGTAGGCATGTAGAAAGATCAAAGACAGCCATGTAGACCTTTTAGGTGTGTACACATATTTCTTATCTATTTTAGGACTTGACAAATATTTTCTAAATAGTTAATAGTTCAGTATTAATATTTAAATGGTGTTTTCGAATAACTGTACGAAATTCTAGGGCCAGATGGGGTATGATATGTTGACCAAGGACTCTTAGTGGACATTTTAGTTGGTTATTATTATTATTCTTATTATTATTATCATTATTGTTATTATTATATTATTCTTATTATCATTATTGTTATTATTATATTATTCTTATTCGTATTATCATTATTGTTATTATTATATTATTCTTATTATTATCATCATTATTGTTATTATTATATTATTCTTATTATTATTATTATCATTATTGTTATTATTATATTATTCTTATTATATTGTTATTATTATATATTTTTTGTGTATATATATATATATATATATATATATATATATATATATATATATATATATATATATATATATATATAATATTATATGTGTATATATGCATATATATATACGTAAGTGATTATATATATAGATATTAAATGTATGAGTATATATATAACATATATATG
>JANAVB010029819.1:5257766-5416909 GCA_029216955.1 Iris pallida | reverse complement strand
TAGCTAATAGTTTATATAAGTTTTAAAAAATTATGCCAAAAATTCGGCTTAGTTTCCTTTGTAAATTCGACGATTCAAAACCTGTCATAAACAAAACTTTTTTAAAAAAGATACATGTAGATAACAAGTACTCAATTCATCATTTTTTTCGTCAATTACTTCATTTCATCATATACAACATACACAATGACATAAAAAGCTTTGTCAAGCTGCACTTTTGAGTTTCAGATCAACTTCAAAGCATGAAAAGCTTCAGGAAATGACATGTTTGTGACCAAGTAAAATTTTAACATGCATGCTTTACTCTGATTTTAACTAGGAACCACTTTTTCCATGTAACAGAACAAGTTAAAGAAAATGACCCATAATAATTTAATAAAGGTATCAAATCCAATGTTTAAGAAATATTTTCCTATGTTTCAAGCAGAGGGAATAGTCGAAGAAGTATATATTCCTATGTAACTGTTATTTTCTTCTCTTATGTAGTAATATAAAACCAAGCAATCTGACATTATATCCCACAAGATATGTTTCTAAAATCAAGCATTTCTAAAAGGAATGCAATCTGACATTATAAAACCAAGCATTTCTAAAAGGAATGCAGTTTCTAAAAGGCTAAAAAAGGAATGCAGTTTCTAAAATCCTGAAGTTATATCCCACAAGATATGTTGCAATCCCTCCTTTTACTTATGTAACTTGTGCATACAAGTTCAGGTTCTATGAGTTCTTAAAGAAATACTATTCTGACATGCTGGACTTGAGTATGCTGCCAAATACAACTATACAAGAATTGGGGAAGAACAGTACACTTCTTTATTGACTTCTTGAAAATTGATCACAAGGAATTGGAATACAATGCTAAAAGGAAGAAGAAACTAAAACTAAGAAGCTAAGTAAATTCATATATTTTCCTAACCTCTCCCTCGTTTAGTATTCTCTATTTTTAGAGTACTAATTCACTGCATTCTATTTGCAGGTGATTACAAGTTGGTGCTAACTGATCCAGATGGCAAGAGAAAAAAAAAGTCTTATAGAAGAATAGATCAGGTCTTTTTTTTTCCTCTCATCTATTTCTAAAGTATGGATTCTCCATCTTGCCAAAGAAAAGAATTTAGGACTGATATACCTATTATTGAGTCTTCAAAGGCAGTTATGAAGAGGACTTACTGAAATTTTTTCTTTGTGCAGAGCATCCTATTGCTGTCCATCTTAGTTTAAACATGGTTATCAAATTCCCCTTCTTATATCCTAATATATTAGCCTATCATTCCTATGGTTGTCCCTGAACATATATCCAGCCCATATCCACCATAAAATCAATAATTTTTATGTACTTCTATGCATATTTTTTGCACCAAGCGCAATATCCGGGGAACTTTTCAATCCCCTCAGAATTTCTCAAGTCCTCTCGTGTATATTCCTAGTGTTATATTTTTGTACAATATATTTTTTTGTGGGTATGTTAGAAAGAGGGAAGGACTGCCAGGGCTTAGTATTCGACCTCTCCATTAGCTAGCAACAGAGTGCCAAGCAGTCAAATAAATTTCACATGTGCTTAGTTATTGTGACATTGAAATTCCTTTTCGTATTCTGCAAGAAATTCTCAATCTTATGGATTCAGTGATTTAAGAATAGTTTTTACACCCACATAAAAAGGGATAATACGCGGTTCCCGTAATAATAATCTGGTCTGTTTATTGGAAGTGATTGAGCCTGGAGGCAAGGTGCAAACGTATCAAACTGAATGGTGCACATATGTAGTTCAGAACTTTTCATGTTTCTAAATGCATCATGATCATGCTTTCTTTCAGTGTTTATCATAGTTTGCAGTAGCGGCAGATACCGATTCGATACGGCCGATATCGATCTGATAATGTCGATACCGATACGATTTGGTATGTCCCGATCCGATAACGATCGATACCGATACTGACTGATATTCGGTGTCTCTTTTCCAGTTAATTCGACAAAGAATTGAATGAAAAAGCAATCAACGAGGATGTAAAAGCATAGTAAGGTTGTAAAAGAATGTAAAATAAGAAAACTTATCT
Organism: Iris pallida; assembly: GCA_029216955.1. Classification (NCBI taxonomy): domain Eukaryota; kingdom Viridiplantae; phylum Streptophyta; class Magnoliopsida; order Asparagales; family Iridaceae; genus Iris; species Iris pallida. Next base: position 5,414,858 of record JANAVB010029819.1, on the reverse strand, counting down.
ATCGCAGATAAATCAATCGACAAGAGTGACTACTATTTCATTCTATTTTAAAATTATTAAGATGAAAATAATTCACAATATTACCAAATTCAGATAAAAGAAGCTTCGAATTTGTGGAAGTAACAACAAATACAGACCAATTTCAAAAGAAGTGTAGCAAGAAGAGATAGATAGAGAGAGAGATACCTAAAAGAAGTTGCCTAGCAGCCCTCAGGTGAATCATCCCCACATTGATCTGACGAAAGTAACCCACATCTTAATAGTGCCGCTTGGAACTTTTCTAGTGTCCGTTGTTGTATCGCAATCTGTTCATTTTGTGCCTCAAGTTGTTGTTGTTGTCTCACAAGCTGATTTTGTTGAGTTTCATTAAGTTCCTTAAGTGATGATAACTCTTCTCTTAGGATAATCATTTCCCCATCATTCTCCCTGGATATAGTATTAGTATTTGAGGGCTTACGGCCCACCCCATATCCTCTCAAGTAACCTGATTTCTTCCCCAATACTGCTATCGACATTTCTTCTTGTGACATTGGGATTGCATCCGGCTGAGAACACATAGTTCGTAAATTTTCAAGCTCAACCTGACATTTTTAAGGGACACAAGTAAAGCAAAACTTAATTACTTAATGTTAATTTTTTTTTAGATTTAAGTAATAGTTACACAAAAAACATATGGTACACTTACGTGTTTCTCCATACATTTATGATCCAACCAATCATCTTTCTTCTTACTCCAATGAGACTCCTTAAAGAAATCGACAAAGTGAGGTATCTCCGCCTAGTTTCATGGAAATGACAATTAAATATTATAGGATAAGTACATAAAAAACATAATAAAAGTTAAGCTAGAAACTACAAAAAATGTGTCACCTTCGTGGACATTGTTGCTGCAAATGACTTCGACCCGCAAGAATGATTCCATGGCAAACTGGAACGTGCTACTATATTTTGTTCTGATCGTTTCTACAACAAGAAACCAAAACCATGGGTGAACAGATAACCAAAACCATAGCAAAGGTACAAAACGATGCATATACTATTAATCGTCCATAATTTATTTTTTGAGGCTTAAAACGATGCATATATATTGATTGATCTTGAGATAATAATTCCATAAGATGACAACAACACTAATGCTATGGTAAGGCTTGATGCAAATTCTATATGCAAAGATTTAGAGAAAAATGACACTTTAGATAATAATTCAGAGAAAAATGACACTTGAGATTATATGACAAGATCAATCAATAAAATTCCATAAGATCAAGATCAATCAATATATATGACAAGATTCAGAGAAAAATGACACTTGAGATAATAATTCAAGATCAATCAATAAAAAAATTTGTTAGGATTCAGAATTTGCATACAAAGATTATCATATTGACGCGATGACAACAACAATATCCAAGCATTTAATGCAAGGTGTTATTGATCACAACCAAAGTCTTTCCTAATCTACATAGAAATTAATAGGTATCAACATGTATCAGAGTTGGAGCAGCCAATAGGTATCAATTTTTTTACCTCAGAAAAGTCATGCTGAATAGTATACTATGAACACGTATCAGAGTGCCAGAGGAACTTCAACTAAATGAATATATGGCTCCAACTAGGATTTTGTGTTCATTTTAGAATAAGGAATAAAGTAATTGTGCAGTATATACCTTAAATTTTTCATTTGTTGTCCAAACCCGATCAATCATGTACTCCCAGTCCTCTTGTGAAACGCCTTTATACGGCTTGCTTCTGGGGTTAGCACCATTCTTCCTTAACATTTTATAATGTGCATGCATGCGACTCCTCCAATCTTTGTACCTCAGTTGACATATTTTCGTAATGGTCTGCCTCACCAATTCATCCTCATCATAATTTGTGATCTCAAATTTATCCTGCAAGCATATACTCAATATTAAGGATTATTGATAATAATACACAGAAATAAGCCTATTATATGAACTAGTGAATAGATCCGCCAATACCCGAACTCTTAGAATAATTGACTTCTTTAAGGAGTCATCAATGTCATCCCAATACATGACGCCCTGAAGTGGTGCAGCAGCTCGAATTTCGACACCAATCTGGTTTGCAAGGGGAGTAGCATTTTCCCCAACTGGAGCCCTTTCCCTTGCGGGGATTGGCACTTGAAGCTTGCCAGTTTTTTGTACCATTTTCTCTACCGCTTTACCACGCGTCTTACCCCGTGTATTTTTCTTTGATAAGTCTGCCAAGTTAAATTATTGGTTTGTTGGTAAAGGACAAGATGCATAAGAAAATACCCCGTGTATTTTTCATTGATGAGCCACGCTTTACCATGCGTCTTTACCACGCGTCTTACCAGTGACTAGTGTCAACTATTGAACACCATATAAACTTTAAAAAGCTCAAAAAGATAGGAGAAAATCCCCTGGTATTAGTGACTAAAATAGGATTTAACAGAGATTACAACTGCCTGCACAGCAGTAAAGATAGGAGAAAATCCCCTGGTATCAGTGAGTGCAATTTATAGGTATGACCACTAATAAAACCATATCTTCAAGCAATGTATAGGTAAGACATGGCTTGGGAACTTTAAAAGCCTTTGTAGAGCCATAACCAGGTGAAATAGACCTGATACTTTTCATGCCAATGTAGTATCCATAACAACTGATTGCAAGCTACCATAACAACCTGATACTTTTCATGCCAATGTAGAAATAGACCTGATACTTTGTAGAGCCATATCTTACATGGTAGCTTACAGTTTGTAAGCTACCATAACAACTGATTGCAATCTTCTTTCAATATTGGAAGCTATTTTACCTTATCATACCATTAACCACAGGAACTTCACTTGGAAGCCAACCTAACATAATTATTGATGTATAACATTACTTGCATCATAATAGAACTTCCAGGAAGAAAAAATGATACAATTGTTCAATTTTACAAAATGACTTGTTCAGCTTACGATAGAACTTCCAGGAAGAAAAAAAAAGTGCCAATCCATTCACTACTCATGATACGACAGGTTGAAGGTGCCAATGCTGGTTTATATGCAAGTCATGCTTCAGTTTAATCAAGTGGGCAAATTACCTCAATGACTTTATACTCATCTGTAGTCCAAACCAATCAAGTGCTTCTAACATGAATTTTGTGAGGAATGCAGAAGGTTTTCATTACAGTTACATATATAACAAAATTTCATGTTGAACAATGTTAAGTGTCTTCAAATTCTTGATCTGTGAACTCATAGTTTGATTATGGACTTGGTTTTGGTATTCACACAGAAAATTCTCTTAATTTATGTTGAACTCATAGTTTGATTTAACAGAGATTACAACTGCCTGCACAGCAGTAAGATAGGAGAAAATCCCCTGGTACCAGTGAGTGCAATGTATAGGTAAGACCATATCTGTATTTTGAAGACCACTAATAAAACCATATCTTGAAGCAATGTATAGGTAAGACATGGCCTGGGAACTTTAAAAGCCTTTGTAGAGCCATAACCAGGTGAAATAGACCTGATACTTTTCATGCCAATGTAGAATCCATAACAACTGATTGCAGGCTACCATAACAACCTGATACTTTTCATGCCAATGTAGAAATAGACCTGATACTTTGTAGAGCCATATCTTACATGGTAGCTTACAGTTTGTAAGCTACCATAACAACTGATTGCAATCTTCTTTCAATATTGGAAGCTATTTTACTTTACCAGACTATTAACCACAGGAACTTCACTTGGAAGCCAACCTAAGATACTATTATTGATGTATGACATTACTTGCATCATAATAGAACTTCCAGGAAGAAAAAAAAATGATACAATTGTTCAATTTTACAAAATGACTTGTTCAGCTTACAATTGAACTTCCAGGAAAAAAAAGTGCCAAACCATTCACTACTCGTGATACGACAGGTTAAAGGTTTTCATTACAGTGCTTCTAACATGAATTTTGTGTGGCTAATGCAGAAGGTTTTCATTACAGTTACATGTATAACAAAATTCCAAATTTCATGTTGAACAATGTTCAGTGTCTTCAAATTCTTGATCTTTGAACTCATAGTTTGATTATGGACTTGGTTCTGGTATTAACACAGAAAATTCTCTTAATTTGTGTTGATCATTATCTTGGCAGCAAAATGGACATTCCTTGGATCTACGTGCAGCAAAGGATAATTGTTAACAAAGCAAAGGATAATTGTTAACAACTGCAGCATATCTAGATAGGAAAGATGATATCTTGACATGCTTATAACAACACACAACACTAGTAATAGAGTAGACAGTAATCCATTCCTTCATAAGTTACCTGCACCACTGGCTAGTGACTCTATAGGACTGGACACATGCAATTGAAGGTTATTGGAGCCCTCTGTCGTGTTCTCTTCATGTGTGGGAACAAGGCGAGATGATTTACGAGTGGGACCACTGTATACGACCTAAACATTACAAAATACATAGATATTTAGGCATTGTTAGTAACATAATTTAAACAAAGTTAACATATCACTTGAAGATCTAATATTTACCTTTTTCATTTGTGGATTAGAAGGCCCATTATTATCATCATCGCTGCTGGACGAATAAAGAAAATCATCACCCTCTTGCGGTCGATACTCATCATCAGCTCTCTCACTCATATTTCTTTTACTATTCTTAGCCAAATTTGTTTGGTTGACCTTCTCACATGGAGCTAACAAAGTTTTTGAAGCGTGAAGCAAACCCAAAGCCTGAAATTTCCTTTGGTTACTCGCAATATTTTCAATTCTTTGCTTCTCATATGCAGACGTCATCTTGGCTGCTTGTCCGGGCCTCAAATATATCTTGTTCTTTAATTTTTCCATCTATGACAATAAAGAAACCTTGTTCAATCTCAGTAAAGAAACTATTTGGAACCTTGTTTAGTCTCAAAAGAAACCATATGAAGCCGTGTTCAGTCTCAGTAAAGAAACAAATGCAAACTGTTCAGTCTCAAAGAAACCTTGTTCAGTCTAAAAGAAACAAATGCAAACTGTTTCAGTCTCAGAGAAAAAAATACAAACTGTTCAGTCTCAGAAACCTTATTCAATCTCAGAGAAACAAATGCAAACTGTTCAGACTCAAAGAAACCTTGTTCAGTCTCAAAGAAACAAATGCAAACTGTTTCAGTCTCAGAGAAACAAATGCAAACTGTTTAATCTCAAAATAACCTTGTTCAGTCTCAAAGAAACAAATGCAAACTGTTCATATCATTATTCCAAAATACAAATGATACCATTGAAAAAATTTCAAGCTGTTAAAGCTAGAAGCATCATATTAATGTTCCAAAAAAATCAAACTGTTAAAGCTAGCAGTATCATATCACATACTCCATATCAATGTTCTAAAGAATTCAATAAAGCACAACTAGACAGTACGGGCAATAATTCAAATAGGTGTTCATATGCCATTAACCAGTTTGCATTTGTTAGGATTCAGAATTTGCATACAAAGATTATCATATTGATTATCAACTCAGTTTCAAAGTTACTTGTTGAGGAATGAGTGTATATATGCCATTAACCATAAAATAGGTGTTCATATCATAAGCAAAATGATACCATGTCCATATCATAAGCAAAATGAAACCAACAAATACTTTCTATTTTTGGCATCCAAAGCTAGAAAAGACATGAAACTGAGCAACATTTGAACCCAGCAACCAACCAAAGTCTGGAACTATCATAAGCAAAATGAGCACAACTCAGTTTTAAAGTTCGATAAAAAGCACAATCTAAACAAATTTCAGTAAAGCTCATTACTACCATGTTCATATCATTGTTCCAAAATACAAACCGCTCCAAACTGTTAAAGCAAAAGATTTCCTGGTAGGATGTCAGGAAGTTTATGGCATAATTGCATGTTACCAAAAAGTTTCAAGACTGTAATAATTGTAGAGCAACTAGTTTGTAGAATCAGAGTCAATTATTTCCCTAATAAAATCAGAGTCAATTATTTCCCTAATAAAATCAAACCCTAATAAATCAAACCATAATAAAATCAAACCCTAACAAAATTAAGCCCTAACAAAATAGAATCAGAGTCAATTATTTCCCTATGTAAACATATAATACATGCCAATCATATTCTCAACCCTAACAAAATTAACCTACTAAAAATATTAGGGAAGAAGCTCACCTCCAAAGGAAAGAAATTCAAACCTCGTTGAAGAAGGATGCTTGGAATGGGAGAGAGAACACAGGCCGCAAGAGAGAGAGAACAACCCCAGGCCGCAAGCGAGGGAAGCCGGCGAGGGAAGCCGGCGCGGGAATCAGGAGCCGCGGGAGAGAGAGAACACAACGTTTGGAGGGGGGATTATTTGAGGGTTTCTGACTGATATACTTTTCTTTTAGCTTATTGTTTCAATTAAAAAATTATAAAAATGTATTCCCTACATACTTGCATGTCGTGGAAAGTAAATTATCTTTCTGCGACAAGTTGATGGATGTCGCCAAACATATATTAACTTTCTGCGGCATGTAGATGTCGCGATATGTAGAGTATTTTTGGCGGGCCTGATTTTGGGTTTCCCTCTCGAAAATGTTATGTGGATTTTGCGACATCCTGAAACTTATGTCCCCAATACATATAAAAAAATAGTGTTTGGCAACATAATATCCCATATGTCGCTAAAACATGTTGCTAAAAAAGCAATTTCTTGTAGTGTAGACTCGCCTGGGGAATTGTGTCTCCACATAACTCTGACTATGGGAGTCACCGAAGTCCTGGTCCTCTTCTCGCCTCTGTCCAAAATCGCCACTGGCTTCTCTAGCACTGTGAGGCTCGGTCCAATCTCCAGCTCCGAATGGTCCAGAATGTGACTCGGATCCGGGATGTAGCGTCTGAGCTGTGAAACGTGGAAGACGTTGTGCACGCCTTCAAGATTAGCTGGTATAGCTAATCGATAAGCTACTTCTCCATTTCGGCTCAAAACTTCGAATGGGCCGATGTACCTGGGACTCAGCTTTCCTGCTCTGCCAAATTTGATAGTTCCTCTGGTAGAAGAAATCTTCACAAAGACACTATCTCCTTCTTCAAATTCCAGTGGTCGACGACTGCTATCTGCCCAATGCTTCTGTCTGTCTTGGGCGATCCTGAGTTTGTCTCTAATTACCTTCACCTTCTTTGCTGCGTCAGTCACCATCTCTGGTCCCAGCAGTACTCTTTCTCCTACGTCATCCCATGCAAGTGGAGTGCGGCAACGATGTCCATAGAGTGCCTCGAACGGTTTTATACCGATGCTGGCTTGGTAGCTGTTGTTGTAGGAGAACTCTACCAAGTGCAAGTGGTCTTCCCAAGACCCTCCAAATTCCAAGACGCAAGATCTCAGCATATCTTCTAGCGTCAGGATGGTCCTCTCCGATTGTCCGTCAGTTTGGGGATGATAGGCAGTGCTGAACTTCAATTGTGTTCCCAAGCTGTCATACAAACTCTTCCAAAAGTGAGAGGTACATCCAGTGTCTCTATCTGATACAATACTTATCGGAACTCCATGAATCCGGTAGATATGCCGCATGTACAGTGCCGTCAACTTTTCGGTGGATAAACCAACCTTAAAGGGGATAAAGTGAGCTGACTTCGTCAGTCGGTCCACAATAACCCAAATGGTGTCCTTTCCTCATTGGGATCGAGGCAATCCTGACACAAAGTCCATCGTTATATGCTCCTACTTCCACTCCGGAATGTCCAGCGGCTGTAGCAGTCCTGCGGGTCTCTGTCTGCTAGCCTTCACTTTTTGACAAATCAAGCATCTAGCCACAAATCTGGATACATCCTTCTTCATTCCATACCACCAAACAATGGTACGCATATCCCGATACATCTTGTTAGCTCCAGGATGTATGGAATATTATGACTGGTGCGCTTCTTGCATCAGCTAATTCCTCAGTTCACCAGATGGTACACACAGCCTCGTACCATTCTTCAATGCTCCGTCACTGGCGATAGAGAATCCTTCAAGTGTTCCTGCCAGCACTTGATCTCTGAGTTTGTAAAGCGTCTCGTCTTGGAATTGTGTCTTCTTGACTTTGTCCATCAGACTTGAACGCAATTACAACTGCATCATGGTTGAGTCAGCTCCAGGTATAATAGCTTCTCGCCCAGTTCCTTCATCTTTTCCTCAGGCAGTACAATCTCCAGACAAAGCTTCTCTATGTCCTCCAACAAGTGCCGCTCCTTAGTTAAGAACATCACCACTGGGTATCGACTAAGTGCATCTGCAACCACATTAGCCTTACCCGGATGGTACTGCAAGTCGATGTCAAAATGCTTCATCAGCTCCAGCCATCTTCTTTGTCTCATGTTCAACTCCTTCTGAGTGAAAACATATTTTAGACTTTTGTGGTCTGTAAATATTTCCACTCTCTCTCCATAGAGATAATGCTTCCATAACTTCAAAGCAAAGATGACTGCAGCAAGCTCCAGATCATGTGTGGGATAGTTCTTCTCATGAGTCCGTAATTGCCTAGATGCGTAAGTAATCACTTTCCCATATTGTTGAAGAATACAACCCAGTCCTTTTTCAGAGGCATCACTGTATATTGAGAATCCTCCGGTACCTGCGGGTAGCGTAAGTATCGGTGCTGTTGTAAGTCTCTTCTTCAGTTCCTCAAACGATGCCTGGCAAGCTTCCGTCCAGATAAACTCTTTATTCTTTCGAGTGAGCTTCGTCATTGGTTCAGCAATCCTGGCAAAATCCTTCACAAACTTTCGGTAGTAGCCAGCCAAGTCCAAGAAACTTCTGATTTCAACAACTGAACTTGGTGTAGACCACTTCTCAACAACAGCTATCTTCTTAGGATCCACCAAAATTCCTTCTCCTGTGACAACATGGCCAAGAAAATCCACCTTGTCTAGAAAGAATTCATATTTGGATAGCTTACCATATAGCTTCTCCTTCCTCAAAGTTTCCAAAACTTTCCTGAGGTGCTCTTCATGCTCTTCTTCAGTCTTCGAGTAGATCAGAATGTCATCTATGAAGACAACGACAAACTGATCTAGGTATTCATGGAAAACCTTGTTTATAAGGTTCATGAATACAGCAGGAGCATTTGTTAGTCCAAACGGCATGACCAAGAATTCAAACTGCCCATATTTGGTGTTGAACGCCATCTTGGGAATGTCCTCCTTCTCGACCTTGATTTGATGGTAACCAGATCGAAGGTCTATCTTCGAGAACACCTTAGCTCCACTGAGTTGATCAAACAGGTCATCGATCCGGGGCAGAGGGTACTTGTTCTTGATGGTGATGTTGTTCAGCGCCCGGTAGTCGATGCACATTCGCACTATTCCGTCCTTCTTGGGCACAAATAAGACAGGTGCTCCCCAGGGTGAAGCTCCGTCTCGGATAAATCCTAAAGCCTTCAGTTCATTGATCTGATCCTTTATCTCCTTTGCCTCCTTCGGGTTGACTCTGTAGCATCCCTTAGAAATAGGGGAAGAGCCGGGGACTAGGTCAATGGTGAACTCTATGTCTCGATCTGGGGGTAACCCGGGAAGACGTCCATAAATTCTACTATGATAGGATGGGGAGGTCCGGGTTCTTCTGTGATAGAGGTGTAGGTAACACACTCCATATCCTCCGGAGTTCGAGAGATTTCAAACTCCGGCTCTCCAGGTGGGCTGAAGACTACACATCCTCCATGACAATCTATCAGCGCATGCTGCTTACTCAACCAGTCCATCCCTAGGACTACATCATAGTTGGATAAGGGCATCATAAGCAAAGGTGCTTTGAACTGGTGGCCTGATATATTTTTGGGACAGTTACAGGTCTCCGTGATGGGTAGGGGTCCACCACCGGTCATAACCCTACATATCTTCTTACTAAAACCCGTAACTATGTGGTGTGCAGAGATGAATTTTGTTGATATGAAACTATGTGATGCGCCCGAATCAAATAATGCTAAAGCAGGATGTGAATGCACATAAATAAAACCTGCGATGACATCAGCGGTGGGTTCCTGCTCTGGCTCTTGCTCCTCTATTGTTAGGGCAAAAGCTCGTCCAGTCTTCTATTGATGATACCCAAATTATTGTTGCTGAGTGGGTAGAGGACCTTTCTGATGAGTTGCTCCAGTCCGGTGGATCGACGAGGGGCAGTCCTTCACTTGGTGGGTGGCAGACCCACAGACTAGACAGTGTCCTAGCCTCTTCCTGCATATGTTCGACTGATGTCCTGGCCTTTTACAAAAATCACAGACAGGGATCTGCCTCTGAGGTGCTCTATCATTATTTCTCGTCTGCTGGTGGTGCGAAAGCCTGTTGTTGTTGTTGTTGTTGGGCTTCTTCTGATTACCCCGGAAGTTGTTAGTTCCAGGATAATCCCTCTTTGAGCGAGCGGGTTGACTCTTCTCTATATCCTGAGCTCGCTCCAGGATCTTTTCATAAGTCTTAGCACCGCCTGAGATCACATGGGTGCGGATCTCTTCTCTCAACCCATATCTGAACCTTTCAGCACGATCATCAGGGTCAGCAACCAAGTTCTTGGAAAAATGGCTGAGTGCCGAATTCTACCGCATATTCTCTAACAGTCATATTTTCTTGCTTCAGGTTCTGAAATTGCCTCTCCATCTCCCGTAACTCTGATGTTGGGAAGAACTTCCTTCGGAACAACCTCTTGAAGGTGTCCCAGTCAAGCTGCTTGTCCTGGAGTCGAGGTTCATTCTGATACCAGGTGCTTGCTACATTTTGTAGTTGGAGTCCCACTGCTTCGGCCTTAAGGTCTTCTGGAAGTCGAGCGACGCTTAGGAGACGCTCCATGCTGTCGAGCCATTCGTCGGCATAAATGATTCCCTCGGTTCCCTTGAAGGGTCGAGGGTTCTGCTTCTTGAAACTCTCAATATCGCCCACCTTGGCAGGCCTTGGTTCAAGTTGAGCTGCTTCTCCTCTCCCCAGAGCAGTCATAGCCACGTTATGAGCATTCTCCATGCTTTCCCTCATAATCGCGGTTTGCTCTTGATGAGCTTCCGTTTGAGCTCTCTGGGCTTCTAGCACTCCTCGTAGCAGACCTACGAGGTCGGTGGGGTCCACAGGCACCGGTGGGGCGGCTGGAGTGGGTATTTCCACAGGGGGCTGCAGCTCAGTCTGGGAGGATGATGGATCCGCCGTTGTAGCAGCATACATCCCACGGGGTACATTATGGGGACGGTCGGTCAGCTGATGGGGTGTAAAACCTGGACTTGGTTGAGGAGGTGGGGTATGATCGGGTGATGACATCCCATCGCCAGCAGGATTTGTGGCCATATTCTGGAAAGTTTAGGATTGCAAAACATAAGCAAGGTAGCCTACCAGTCTATAACAAACAAAAATATTTATTTATAATATATTTCGGTCCTATGTTGTGACAAATTAATGTTCTAGTGTTCTAAATATTTCTAGATATGTTTTCCTAAGTTGTTGATCGGACCTGCATGGGCCACCACTAAAAATATGTCACGACCCGGTCCCAATTTCTTGGGTCGAATCGGATTATGCCCAGCCTGCACCGTTGTTGAGACGGAGGCAGTAATTTGTATCACTCATTCAGGTAATCAACAACACAGTTTAATTGCCACAACTTTTAATACTTTGATAATTAAAGTCTTGTCCAACACAAAGTTTTCAAATACAAACCACATCTGAAATAAAATATTTGTTTTCCACATAATCATAAACTGGAAATAAATCTAATTAGCAGTCTCCTCATCATCATTCTCTGGTAGAACAGCTAGGTACAGCTCAGGGTCATAGTAGCTACTTATCAATAGCTCAGTATCGTCCATAGTACCTACGGGGAATCCAGTCAGGAAAGAAGCAAAGTACACTTCATGATAATCCAACAATTGAAATAATAATAGAGTTATGCACTTTTAAACAATTTGAAATAAATAGTTTTCCAGCAGTTAAAATATTGTGATGTGAATAGGCAATGGATATGACCGGATTAGGTTGTACAGTTGTATCCTATTGATACGATATGGCTTATCCCCGTGTGTATGAGGGGTAAGCTAACACAGTCATTATACTACTTTAGATATGGTCATACTCATTACACTACTACCCCAGTACCCAACAGTCAATCAGTCAATGCTCTCAAAGAGAGTTCCGTGTTGCATCGTGGTTTAAACTTGCAATAAAATGATTACTAAATAATTGTAAACTAACACAAAATGTACTTGTCTTGGTTTGACTGGATTAGGGAATGTCTCCGAGATTGGAATCAAACTTGTCCTCGAAATCCTACAATCGAGAAGTCTGCCTTAGATTTCCAAAGTTCCCATGCTATATGTGCTAGTTACAATCTCTAAATTTGTCCTAGTCGATTTTTAATCTTTATTATACTATCACAAGCAAAAACTCGATTTTCTGGTGCGTTACATAATTATGAAGGAAAAATCACTTTATATTTAATTTCAGAAAAACTTTGTACTTTATCGATTTATTGGTAAAAATGATTATCTTTATATTTATATAATAAAACTACATTTTTTTCTTCCTTTAAATGGGAAAAGCATGAATTAAATATTACAAACTTGAAATTGTAATGTGATGAAACATTATTATTTTCTTTTTGTAAAATAAATAATTTATTATATTTTATTACACATTCACGACAGAACATTAGCCAGAAAACAAAATAAAAGAATACTAAACTATTGCACACAACAGAAATAAATGGGCTTATGCCCTTGCAGACCATTTTACATAAATTTAAATAAGAAGAAAAACATTTATTAGTCCCAACAAATTAATCACAAAATAAAACTAGTAATTAAATTAAATTAAATTAATTTTGAGTCTCAGACTTTGGTCCAATCGTCAAAATAGCTAATGCCTCAACGTCCGGAAACCCCGGTTTCGTTTGCATTTAGCTAGGGCCCATGGACCAGTACGGTCGTCGCCCAAAAATCCAATTTATAAATATTTTCGAAAACCGATTTGAAATCCACTTGTATAATTTTTATAAAAATTTGGGCAGCACCTCCTCTATATTTGGGATAACCCAAAACTGGGAATTTGTGCCAACAATACACAAATATATAATATCCCAAATCAGAGAAATAACCCATGAATTCATTCCATCAATTAAACCCAAAAATATTATCGAACCTGGAAAATTTATAACCACAGCACATTTCTGAAAGATATTCGGAAAACCGAAATTACTCGGAAACTCAAAAATCACAGAACCAACATTCTCATAAATTCTCAGAACCAAAACTAAAACAAAGCTACAGATTTAAACCGAGAAAAATCACAAAGCTAATCCGAAACTAAATCAGAAATTCCCGAGAAGCCGACATCACAATCCTAACCGATTTCCGTTGCGGGATCGGGGACCGAAATCATCACAGACTCGACACAGGAGGGACAAACTACTCTGATTAACATGAATTACCCAATATCCGTTGGTCGGTGAGCCACGGGATAACTTGGGGACGGAAACGTAGTCCGCGAGGGAGCCGAACAGTAGAAGGCGGAACGGGAAGCACTGGACAGCAAGCCAGGGCACGGGGAGGTGCTGGACCGGGCACGGACGACAGTGGCGGGGACAGGGGGGCGCCCGGGTCGGGCTGGCGCGCACGGCCGTGGGGGAAGCGGCGGCCGGGGCTGCTTGTCGGTAGGGCGTCGGCCTCGGGAGGGTGGCACCGGACAGGGGCACGGCCTGGGGCGGCTACGGGCGGCGGTGGACAGCGTCGGGCGAGGGATGCTCGGGTCGTCGGATCTAGGGCACAGAAATTAGGGAAAAGGTTTGGGAGTTTAGGGATGGTGGTGATGGTGAATGGAGGGGATGGAGAGGGTTTTATAGGAGTGGAAAAGAGGAGTTACGGGAAGGGAAGAGTCGTCGGTGGTTTCGGAAGGGGAAGAGTCGGCCGAGCGGCCGCTCGGGAAGTGCTCGGCCAAGAGGCTGATGGAAATAAATGGAAATGAAATAGAGAGAGAGTGTTAAGAGTAAATGAAAATTAAAGGAGTTTTAAGAAAGTTTAATAACAAATTTTTGTTTTAAATAAAAAGTATTTTCTTAAATAACTCTTTATCCTAAATTCAATTTCTTTATATAGAAAATTGTAACTCCAAAAGTATAACTCCTAAAAATATTTAAAAAGAAGATTTGAACTTGGGGTTGGGTTCGGGTCTGGCCAGACAATCATGTGAGACCCGTCTCACTGTATCGATATTTTATACGGATACATATTTATTTGAGCCGTATTTCGTATTTATCAATTTGCGTGATATTTTAAAATTTTCCTAAGTATAGGATTTTCATGACTTGGTTTAACTTGGATTTGGTTTTATTTGGTTCGGTTCCACTTTGACTTGGTTTGGTTTGGTTTAGTTTGGTTTCTCATGAGATGAGGTGTATGGTTTAGATTGATTGGAGAGGAATGAATGGTGGAGATCACTTGAGCTTGTTATAGAAGCCACTTTTTCTCTTTCCCTCCTCATTCACCCTCATTCATTTCTTTTCCACCAAACCCTAGCCATTAGAGAGAGAGGCAAGTACACCTTGCCGAACCTTGAACAAATTTATTTCTGTTTGTTTCATCTTCTTCCTTGTATGATTCTAAGCATCTTTAGAACTTGGAGTTTTCGATTTTACCGAGTGGATTGTTGTAGATCTAGCTTTATGGTATTTCGATTTTTATGGGTTTTGATCTGTTAAACTTGCATATTCTTGTCATTTGATGGTTCCATGTTGTAGAGAATTTCATTCTGCCCCATTTTGACCGATGAAAGTTCAGATTTGGACTCTGGATGATGGAATTATGGAGCTTGGAAGCATGGCTTCATGGTGTTCTTCTCCTCGAAAAGTGGAGGAGAAGAACAGTACTTGACCGCATGACTATTTCATGCGGCAAGTGTTCTTTCCTGCCGCATGGACAAATCTAGCCGCATGACTATTTCATGCGGCAAGTGGGTTTTTCCAACCGTATGGCCTTGCAAGCATTAATTGCATGCATGCATTAAATATTTGCTTGGTAATTGCTTGCTTGCATGCAACAGTTAGTGGCCGCATAGGCCTATGAATATTTAATATAATATGGTCAAATGCCAGGTTACATATTTAATATTGCTTGCATTCTATTATAGACGAGCCGCATGGAATTGTATTATTTAATACATTAAATATTGCATACACCAGCCTGTAAGTGAGACGCATGGCTTGCTCTTAATATTACTTGCTTTTAAATATTACCTTGCTTGCATGCAAATCCCCAGTAGCTAGCCGCATATGGAAATATATGAGCCGCATATAGATTTACATACTTAAACAGTTTGTATGCATTAAATAAGGCATGTCCATCATGCATATTTAAAGGCTTACTATTAATGCATTCACATGCATTAACTATTAATGCATTCACATGCATTAACTATTAACGCATTCTCATGCATTGCTATAAGTGCATCCACGTGCAATAGCATTAAATACATTAACATATGCATTAGCATATGCATGTAATGCATCAGCACATGCATATTTTAATGGCTTAAGGCCGCATGGGGATTTCTTTAGCCGCATATGTGAACCTCTTTGGCCGCATAAGAAAAATAAGTTAGCCGCATGGCTACATTGGAATGGCATTTATTAATAGCATTATATTAATCTTGCTTGTATTTACATGCAACCACAGAGCCGCATTTATACTAGCATGTTGCCTGCAAATTGCAAGCACTTAAATTAGCCGCATGGCATTTCCTCAAGTAAGCCGCATGAGTTTTTCCCCTTTCAGCCGTATGGCCCCCCACCAATTCTTAGCCGCATGGCCTTATGTACTTGGATGGCATATTATTAAATAATGTAATCATTGCTTGTCCATGTGAACCAATATTTAAATGGTTCACGTGAACCTTTTCTTATTGCATTAATTGTGGGGGTTCCACATAGCTTCCTTTAGTTGACTTGCTTGCTGAAGTGGGAGTTTGCATTTAATGAGGGTCCCACTGTCTTTTATCTTATTTGATTTTATGGCCTATTTATTGTTTCCTGGCCGCATGGATGGTCTTCTACTTTCTTGGCCGCATAGGGTCCCTCCCACTCTTGGCCGTATGCACAATTGTATGCTAGCCGCATATGGCTTGCTGGCCTTAAATGCTTGACTGATTTCATTTAAATAATTTCGGAGCCGCATGGGTGGCCTCCCACTCTCTTTGACCGCATGTTTGTTCTCCCACTTTTGGACCGCATGGGTCCCACTTTGATTGTTTAAATGTTTTATTTGCCTGAATTGTGGTCAGAATTTCTTTCCACTCCCAACATGAAAGTTGTAGAGTTTCTCCTTAGCTTCAAGAATATATATATTATATATATATTATTATTTAATTGTGCAAGTTTCTCTCCTCCTTGATAATGACATGACTTGATAGTGACCCGCCGTGGTGCACTCCTGACAAGATAACTTGACCTGATAAATTGACATGATAATTCTTGATAGTGGCCTGCCTTGGCACACTCTTGACATGATAAACCTGACATGATATTTCTTGAAAGGCTGTTGCGACGGCTAGCATGACTTGATAAGATTGAATAACTTGGACACCGTGGACGATTGTGCTTGTACAAATGAACCTGTCTTGTCTTACATCATGTCTAGGATGGGACATCCTGAGTACCACGGTCAGGAGTACCTACTATAAATGGCTAAGGCTAATAACTAGAATAATACAGTAGTTCATGAAGAGACTTTCCCAGTTGCCAGTTGCCCCTTTGATCCCGGCCTTATATATATATATATATATATATATATATATATATATATATATATATATATATATACATGGGATTTGTTGCTATCCGTCGAGATGAGCGCACTTCCAGCCCGCCGTCGAGTGTGGTACCTTAGGACACATGTATCTTACTACAGTGTGTCTGCTATATCATGCTATCTTTTCCTTTTCTTTGCTGGGGTCACTCAGGTAGCAGCAAACGGGTAACCGGACTTGGAAATCTCTTTGCATCTTGTTAGTAACTAGGCCTGTGATAACCCTAGTTAGTTAAAGTATCAAGCCGTACTTATTGCTTGGCCGTGAATGTTGGATGGAGTTTACTCAGTCTAGTCTTGTCTTGATCTTGTACATGATTGTTACATGTCCTGAGTTCTTATTTTATCTTGTCGATAAATGGTGGGAGAAACCAAGTTCCGTTCAGACGAAGGGTTACAACCCCGGTCCTTGTTTGGTTTACGGGTTGTAACCTGGTTATCTGAATAGTCCCATGGTTATCTCATTGTATATCACCTTCCCAGTTCTATTTGTTTAACATGTTCTCCAGTTTACCTTATGTCAAATGATGATTTACTTACTGTCTCCCTATGTTCGAGATAAGTGCATTGGTACTGCACAAATCTCGATCTTCCCTTACTTATTGCTTGCTTTGTTTACTAATGATTGCTGGTTTTAAGTTCATAGTTCGGCCTCCTTTGTGGTACTTGCTATTTGGGGTCTGACCCCACTGGTTTTGCATGGCCAGGTTCTGATAGAAGAGCCCGAAGGATCTACCGCACCATCTACTCGACGGTGACCAGCCGGAGCACCAGAGTGCTTCAGTGGGTTTCTTCTTCATTCCTCCACTGATATGGAAATTCTTCTCTTGTATCGTTTAGCCCCGAGCACGTATTTAGCTCGTGTTTTGGTATTTTCCTTGATATGTAGCCTACGGGCATAAACATGATATGTGTATTCTAGACTATAGCTAGTCCTTATCATGTACGACTAATACTCTAGCTAGTCCTCAGTCCTGTGGTACTGGCTTCATGATCAGTCATGTATATATATGGTTCGGGACGCCTTACTATTGTATGTATGATGATCGTACTCTTTGCTCTTGTATAATTGCCTGTAATTGAGATACCTAGGATTGTTAAACCATAGGATTGACTGATGGCTTGTAGAGTAACCCCCATGTCTTGACAGCTTATACGTGATTTCAGAGTATTAACGTACTTTGGGATTGCGTAGCTGGCTATGTCTGCCCCCGCTCTCCGTTATTTCAATTCTGGGGCGTGACATGGTTTTAGTGGTGGCCCACGCAGGTCTCGATTTTCAGATTTGTGGGGGTTACCATATTTAGATATCTCAATCACGATTATCTTTATTGATCTCCTTCGGATTATTCTCTATCTCTGATACTTGACTTGATATCTGTTTTGATCGTTGGTCATTCCTATTCCCATGATTTGATCTTGTGTCCTTCAACTTTCAAGGGCACTGTTCTTGATCCCTCTGATTATCTTGTTCATGTTTTGCCGAGGGCAGCTCAGCATTCTTTAGCCAGGCCAGTTATGGAGGATCAGTCTCAGCATGCAGGCAGAGATATCAGTCCATCTCGATCAGCCAGTCTCTTCTGTCTTCGTATCTTGAGACATGTGATAAGTTCATGCATCTGTTTCAACTACGATGATACGTCCTGGGTAGAGTCATGTCTTGAACTAAGTCATTGGTACCGACTTACCTTGAGGCTTGACTTTTATCCATTTTTGGGAGTCAGCTTAGGCCAGCGAGGACGTTGGTTTCTACACAACTGTCCCAGGAGACATATTGATCCATATGCCTCCAGCCCCTCTTGATCATGATTGTATTTATTCTTTTGCATTTATTTACCGCTTACGTATTTATTTACATTACTGATTGTTTTACTTTACTTGTATGCCATGATTGATTTATTGAGATTGTTGAGTTCCTGGAGCTTTTGTTTATTATCTTGCTCGACTAGCCTCAGGAAATCCCGAGGACAGAATTTTTCTAAGGTGTAGAGAGTTGTGAGACCCGTCTCACTGTATCGGTATTTTATACGAATACATGTTTATTTGAGCCGTATTTTGTATTTATCGATTTGCGTGATATTTTAAAATTTTCCTAAGTATAGGATTTTCATGACTTGGTTTAACTTGGATTTGGTTTTATTTGGTTCGGTTCCACTTTGACTTGGTTTGGTTTGGTTTAGTTTGGTTTCTCATGAGATGAGGTGTATGGTTTAGATTGAGTGGAGAGGAATGAATGGTGGAGATCACTTGAGCTTGTTATATAAGCCACTTTTTCTCTCTCCCTCCTCATTCACCCTCATTCATTTCTTTTCCACCAAACCCTAGCCATTAGAGAGAGAGACAAGTACACCTTGCCGAACCTTAAACAAATTTATTTCTGTTTGTTCCATCTTCTTCCTTGCATGATTCTAAGCATCTTTAGAACTTGGAGTTTTCGATTTTACCGAGTGGATTGTTGTAGATCTAGCTTTATGGTATTTCGATTTTTATGGGTTTTGATCTGTTAAACTTGCATATTCTTGTCATTTGATGGTTCCATGTTGTAGAGAATTTCATTCTGCCCCATTTTGACCTATGGAAGTTCAGATTTGGACTCTGGATGATAGAATTATGGAGCTTGGAAGCATGGCTTCATGGTGTTCTTCTCCTCGGAAAGTGGAGGAGAAGAACAGTACTTGACCGCATGACTATTTCATGCGGCAAGTGTTCTTCCCTGCCGCATGGACAAATCCAGCCGCATGACTATTTCATGCGGCAAGTGGGTTTTTCCAGCCGTATGGCCTTGCAAGCATTAATTGCATGCATGCATTAAATATTTGCTTGGTAATTGCTTGCTTGCATGCAACAGTTAGTGGCCGCATAGGCCTATGAATATTTAATATAATATGGTCAAATGCCAGGTTACATATTTAATATTGCTTGCATTCTATTATAGACGAGCCGCATGGAATTGTATTATTTAATACATTAAATATTGCATACACCAGCCTGTAAGTGAGACGCATGGCTTGCTCTTAATATTACTTGCTTTTAAATATTACCTTGCTTGTATGCAAATCCCTAGTAGCTAGCCGCATATGGAAATATATGAGCCGCATATAGATTTGCATACTTAAACAGTTTGTATGCATTAAATAAGGCATGTCCATCATGCATATTTAAAGGCTTACTATTAATGCATTCACATGCATTAACTATTAATGCATTCACATGCATTAACTATTAAAGCATTCTCATGCATTGCTATAAGTGCATCCACGTGCAATAGCATTAAATACATTAACATATGCATTAGCATATGCATGTAATGCATCAGCACATGCATATTTTAATGGCTTAAGGCCGCATGGGGATTTCTTTAGCCGCATATGTGAACCTCTTTGGCCGCATAAGAAAAATAAGTTAGCCGCATGGCTACATTGGAATGGCATTTATTAATAGCATTATATTAATCTTGCTTGTATTTACATGCAACCACAGAGCCGCATTTATACTAGCATGTTGCCTGCAAATTGCAAGCACTTAAATTAGCCGCATGGCATTTTCTCAAGTGAGCCGCATGAGTTTTTCCCCTTTCAGCCGCATGGCCCCCCACCAATTCTTAGCCGCATGGCCTTATGTACTTGGATGGCATATTATTAAATAATGTAATCATTGCTTGGCCACGTGAACCAATATTTAAATGGTTCACGTGAACCTTTTCTTATTGTATTAATTGTGGGGGGTTCCACATAGCTTCCTTTAGTTGACTTGCTTGCTGAAGTGGGAGTTTGCATTTAATGAGGGTCCCACTGTCTTTTATCTTATTTGATTTTATGGCCTATTTATTGTTTCCTGGCCGCATGGATGGTCTTCTACTTTCTTGGCCGCATAGGGTCCCTCCCACTCTTGGCCGCATGCACAATTGTATGCTAGCCGTATATGGCTTGTTGGCCTTAAATGCTTGACTGATTTCATTTAAATAATTTCGGAGCCGCATGGGTGGCCTCCCACTCTCTTTGATCGCATGTTTGTTCTCCCACTTTTGGACCGCATGGGTCCCACTTTGATTGTTTAAATGTTTTATTTGCCTGAATTGTGGTCAGAATTTCTTCCCACTCCCAACATGAAAGTTGTAGAGTTTCTCCTTAGCTTCAAGAATATATATATTATATATATATATTATTATTTAATTGTGCAAGTTTCTCTCCTCCTTGATAATGGCATGACTTGATAGTGACCCGCCGTGGTGCACTCCTGACAAGATAACTTGACCTGATAAATTGACATGATAACTTGACATGATAATTCTTGATAGTGGCCCGCCGTGGCGCACTCTTGACATGATAAACCTGACATGATATTTCTTGAAAGGCTGTTGCGACGGCTAGCATGACTTGATAAGATTGAATAACTTAGACACCGTGGACGATTGTGCTTGTACAAATGAACCTGCCTTGTCTTGCATCATGTCTAGGATGGGACTCCTGAGTACCACGGTCAGGAGTACCTACTATAAATGGCTAAGGCTAATAACTAGAATAATACAGTAGTTCATGAAGAGACTTTCCCAGTTACCTGTTGCCCCTTTGATCCCGGCCTTATATATATATATATACATGGGATTTGTTGCTATCCGTCGAGATGAGCGCACTTCCAGCCCGCCGTCGAGTGTGGTACCTTAGGACACATGTATCTTACTACAGTGTGTCTGCTATATCATGCTATCTTTTCCTTTTCTTTGCTGGGGTCACTCAGGTAGCAGCAAACGGGTAACCGGACTTGGAAATCTCTTTGCATCTTGTTAGTAACTAGGCCTGTGATAACCCTAGTTAGTTAAAGTATCAAGCCGTACTTATTGCTTGGCCGTGAATGTTGGATGGAGTTTACTCAGTCTAGTCTTGTCTTGATCTTGTACATGATTGTTACATGTCCTGAGTTCTTATTTTATCTTGCCGATAAATGGTGGGAGAAACCAAGTTCCGTTCAGACGAAGGGTTATAACCCCGGTCCTTGTTTGGTTTACGGGTTGTAACCTGGTTATCTGAATAGTCCCATGGTTATCCCATTGTATATCACCTTCCCAGTTCTATTTATTTAACATGTTCTCCAGTTTACCTTATGTTAAATGATGATTTACTTACTGTCTTCCTATGTTCGGGATAAGTGCATTGGTACTGCACAAATCTCGATCTTCCCTTACTTATTACTTGCTTTGTTTACTAATGATTGCTGGTTTTAAGTTCATAGTTCGGCCTCCTTTGTGGTACTTGCTATTTGGGGTCTGACCCCACTGGTTTTGTATGGCCAGGTTCTGATAGAAGAGCCCGAAGGATCTACCGTACCATCTACTCGACGGTGACCAGCCGGAGCACCAGAGTGCTTCAGTGGGTTTCTTCTTCATTCCCCCACTGATATAGAAATTCTCCTCTTGTATCGTTTAGCCCCGAGCACGTGTTTAGCTCGTGTTTTGGTATTTTCCTTGATATGTAGCCTACGGGCATAAACATGATATGTGTATTCTAGACTATAGCTAGTTCTTATCATGTACGACTAATACTCTAGCTAGTCCTCAGTCCTGTGGTACTGGCTTCATGATCAGTCATGTATATATATGGTTCGGGACGCCTTACTATTGTATGTATGATGATCGTACTCTTTGCTCTTGTATAATTGCCTGTGATTGAGATACCTAGGATTGTTAAACCATAGGATTGACTGATGGCTTGTAGAGTAACCCCCATGTCTTGACAGCTTATACGTGATTTTAGAGTATTAACATACTTTGGGATTGCGTAGCTGGCTATGTCTGCCCCCGCTCTCCGGTATTCCGGTTCTGGGGCGTGACAAATCAAAAGTCCAGGAATTTATATATATATTTTTTTTTGAAAAATAATAATTTTTAACCTAACTAAAATAAATAATAAACACAATATTAATTAATTAGAAAATACAGGTTTCACACTAACGGAGAATGACATTCTCTGTTCTAAATGACACGGAGAATGACGTTCTGTGTATAATTTAAAACAGAGAATATCATTCTCCGTTTTAAATCGACACGGAGAATGACATTCTCTGTGTTATTTATACGGAGAATGTTCATTCTACTTGATAAAATAAAGAAAAATACACAGAAAAGCTGCATATATATGTCTCATTTACACACCTGGAGTTAGAGCATATACTGCTTGCCTCTAAGCTTCAAATACATGTGGATACACTCTTTCATTTCCTTTCTCCTTCAATAGTACGTTATTCTTCATGTGATAATAGCAATAGCTATGGTAAGCAGTAGGGAACACTTTGGGAACTTCAGAAACTAAACCGGTGCCTTGATCTGAAAGAAAAACGATACGCCTACTACATCCAACAACATTCTTGAGATTTTTAAGGAACCATTCCCAATTGTCACCATCTTCGCCCGAGACTATACCGTAGGCAATAGGGTAGAACTGTTGGTTACCATTCTTCGCTGTAGCAGACATCAAACACCCTCTAAAACTCCCTGTAAGAAAAGTTGCATCCAAATATAGCATCGGACGACAATATTGAAAGCCTTCGACACAAGCCCCATATAAAAGAAAAAGCTGCTGAAACCTCATTGACGTATCATCTTTCTAAAAGTCGATAATGGAACCAATATTGGTTTCCTTTACCTTTTCGACATACCAACACAAGTCGCTGTAAGCTCTAACATCATCTCCATACATTTCTTGGTGCACCAACCTAATGCCATGGTATGCCTGCCCGTAGGTAAAAGATAAACCGTAGTCAACCTTGAATTCATCAACAACTGATTTTGCCAACTTTTTAGGATCCATTCGAACAATGTCACTAACCAAACTTTTTACAATCTTTGCTGGAACAACTATATTACATTTATCCATATAGCCAGCTCCATAATTGTGTTCTCCCACATACCTCTTCACCTCAAAAATTTAATTATCTTTCGAAATGGATATAGCATGGAAGCTCCACAAACAAGCATGGGTCTTGTAATTCTTGCAGCAAACGGTGTACCTTCCCGGCTCAGATTTTAGAATATGGAATGGATGACGAGATTCAAAACATACCTTCCTAACAGCGTGCCTAACTTCTTCAACACCATTTAGGAAAATCTGACCAACGCCTGTTGTAATGCATGTGGTTCGTATTATGTATCTTGGTATACGTGTACGTATTCTTGACTCGTATTGCGTATTTCCCTGTATGGTTATTTCTGCATTTCCTTTTTGGTTTGGTTCAACTTGTTGCTGGTTCGGCTTGACTTGATTTTAGGTGGACCGAACCCCCACCTACCACCACCACCCTCATTCATATTTCCCATTCCCTCATTCTCTCTCTTCATTTACTTCTTCTTCTCCACCATTACTTCTTCAACCACCAGGAGGGAAAGAGAGAGAGAGAGCTTAGGCAAGTGCAAACTTGCTTCATGATGGATCTCAAGTTTTATTGATCCATTCTCTTCCTTACTTGATTCTAAGCCTCTTTAGAACTTGACATTTTTGGATTTGATGGATGGATTCTTGTAGATCTAAGTTTGTAACTTTTCGGTTTTCTTGGTTTTGATCTCTAAAACTTAGTTATTTTCAAAAACTAATGGTTCTATGTTGTAGAAAATTCAATTTCATGCAGTTTTGGCTTTTGTTTCGCTTGATTTCGACTTCGAATGAGTAAGTTATGGCCATTACAAGTTTTCGAAACTTTTATGGCTGAACTTGCTGATTGGGGACGATGACCCCCATGCGCCCGGGAGGCCATGTGCTGTGAAGTCCCGGCAACGCATCCCTTAACTCCGAGCGTGTCATGTGCGTAGGTTTCCTACGCGCATGTACTGAAGATGCAACGTGAGTTTCCCACGCGCCGATTGTGCAGGAATCCCACGCGCCGATGGTGCAGGAATCCCACGCGCCGATGGTGCAGGAATTCCATGTGCCGATTGTGCAGGAATCCCACGCGCCGATGGTGCAGGAATTCTATGCGCCGATTGTGCAGGAATCCCATGCACCGATTGTGCAGGAAACCCACGCGCCGATGGTGCAGGAATCCCACGCACCGATTTTGCAGGAATCCCATGCGCCGAAATTTCTCTATTTCACTGTTTTTGCCTGTTTAAGTTATTTTGTAGCTAGAATCTTGAAAAAAAAACTCAAAACATGAATGTTGTAGATCTTTTCCTTGGCTTCAAGAATATGTCACTAGTTATTTTATACAAGTTTCTCTCATTCATGATAAGGTAAGAATAGAACACGATAATGGCCCGCTGTGGCGCACTCTTGACAAGCAAACTGACATGATATATCATGACATGCTGTTACGACAGCTAGTCTGACATGACAAGTATGAAAGACCTGGACACCGTGGACGATTGTGTTTGAACAGATAAACTGGTACTATCTTGCATCATGTCTAGGATGGGGATCCCTGAGTACCATGGTCAGGGGTACCTACTGAAATTGATGAAGGCTAAATAACTAGAATGATTCAGTAGTCATGAAAAGATTCCCAACTACAGTCAATCCCGTTATCTGGGCGCATTCAGTGGACTTCTAGCCTACCGACGAGTAGGGCACATTTCCAGCACACAAGTCATGTGGTGCACCCTTCATAAAATAGATATTCGACCCGGATAACCTGGATGGTCTGCAGGGCTTGTGGCTGT
Source organism: Iris pallida (assembly GCA_029216955.1). Taxonomy (NCBI): domain Eukaryota; kingdom Viridiplantae; phylum Streptophyta; class Magnoliopsida; order Asparagales; family Iridaceae; genus Iris; species Iris pallida. The sequence continues at coordinate 5,389,462 of JANAVB010029819.1, read as the reverse complement.
TGGGATAATCTCATTGCATCTTGATAGTAACTAGGCCTGTGATAACCCTAGTTAGTTAAAGCATCAAGTCGTACTTATTGCTTGGCCGTGATTGATTGGATGGAGTCCAGCCCAGTCTAGTTTGTCGTGATCTTGTATAAGATTGTATCATGACATGATTTTTGTATCGATAAAAGATGGGATACCAGGTTCTGTTCAGATGAAGGGTTACAACCCCGGTCCTTGTTTGATTTAAGGGTTGTAACTTGGCTATCTGAATAGTTTCATGGTTATCTTATCATGTATCGTCCTGCTTACTGTGCCTGGCCTTCATAATAAAGATCAGGGTTCCAGTTCTGTTCAGGCGAAGGGTTACAACCCCGGTCCTTATTTGGTTTAAGGGTTGTAACCTGGCTCCCGGAGCAGTTCTGTATCCTCTCTTCATTTATTGTCTTATTGCAACCCTCATGCCATGTTCGTCATGTTTGCCTTACCTTAATACCATGATTATTTATACTGGCCTTAGCAATAAAGATCAGGGTTCCAGTTCTGTTTAGGCGAAGGGTTACAACTCCGGTCCTTGTTTGGTTTAAGGGTTGTAACCTGGCTCCCGGAGCAGTTCTGTGTCCTCTTTTCGTTTATTGTCTTGTTACCTTATCAATAGTAATTGAGGCAGATTTTTATTCAGGCGAAGGATTGCAACCCCGGTCCTTGTTTGGTTTAAGGGTTGCAGTCTGGCTACTTGAATGGTTTCTTCGTGCTCAATATATTATTGTTACCCTCAGTTATTATCAGTATCTTTTAATTACCTTTACTATCTATTTGTGATTTGCTGGTTTAGTTCCTAAGTGAAGCCTCCTTTGTGGCACTTGCTCTTTCTGGGGTCTGACCCAGCTGGTTTTGTATGGCCAGATATCGGAGCAGCTCTAGAGGATCTACCTACCTTCCAGCCAGATGGTGACCACCAGGCGTAACCCTGGCAACGAGTGGGTTTCTTTTGTCCTCCCACTTTATTATAAAATTATTCTTTTGAGGCGTTTAGCCGACGAGCACGTGTTAGCTCGTATTGCACCTTATTTACTGTCTGCCTACTGGCTGTAAATGATTGACAGATCCTAGGGTTGATCATGCATGACTAACTCTTGCTAGTCCTGACATTTTGTAACGACTAGCTTCATGATCAGCTAAATATATAATGTTTGGGACGCCTTACTATTGTATATTTGGTGGTCTTACATCTTGTAACATTTACTTACTTGCTTGTGATTGAGACAATAGGCTTGTTCATGACCATAGGAGACTGATAGATTGTAGTTAAACCCTCATGTATCTAGACAGCCGTGACCGTATAGCGAGGTGGGTTGCACTTCAATATACGTAGCTGGCTATGTACGCCCCCGCTCTCCAGTATTCTGATTCTGGGGCGTTACACCTGTAATTGATCCAAGCCACATATCCGATTTTCTCTTCTTTACTGTCTCAATTGAGCCCTCATAAAATTCTACTACTCGTTTATCCTTTATAGTAGGAGAACATCTACTACTCAAGGAATTAGAAGAGGAAGACGAAGGTCCCATAGGAATGCCTTGACAAGTAAAAGATGTCGATAAAGAACATGGAGGGTATACTTGCTCCACAAATAGATCAAAGCTCACGTCATGGGTACCATTGAAACCCCCAACCAAGGACCGAAGCCAAAAATCACTGTCAACATACAGTTCAGTCCCATCAGAATGCAAAAACTTGAAACGAAAAGAAAGTGGATCCAAAGAAGTCCATCGATCACACACTTGATGCTTTAAAAATTCCACAATACTTTCATGTGTGACACGGCAGGAAACTATGTCTCTCTTGAAACAAAGATTAACTAAACAGCTTAAATCCATTCCCCCCTGATAACATAAAAACAGAAGAGATCACAAAATAGGACAACACATATTTCTGACATTCTTCGTCTAAAACTGACGGAGAATGATCAGTCTCTGTCTAAAACTGACGGAGAATGATCATTCTGAATGAAAAATGGTCATTCTCCGGCCAATTCTAACGGAGAATGGTCATTCTCTATAATCGTTACTCAGTTAATAATCTTCATAACAAATTCAAATTCAACAAAAAAATTGCGACTGGACGAAGATGATGTATAAATTTCTACATATCTAGACTCTCACATTGTTTTAAGATCTATAAAAAGAAAAGAAGATGATCTTCTCTCCACAATTGACCTAATCGCCGAAAAACTTCAAATCACTCCACGAAGAAGAAGATGATGATGATGAGCGAAGTTCGACTGAAGAAAATCACAGTGAACAACGAACGATATTTGCGATCTCTGCTGAAGATGAGAACAATAGAATTCAGATCTCTCGTGAAGAAGAAGAAGAATAAAATCGCAATCCAAATCTGAGTTTGTGAAATCAGAATCATAAATATATGACCAAATTTGCACGAAGGGGTATTTTTGGAACTATACAAATGACAATAGAGCATCTAAATGGAATCTTATAATATTTAACGTGGAAATATATAATTATGGGCATTTCATAAAACCCACCCTGCGGGTGGGTTTTTCATAAAGCCCAACCCCGAAATTGGGTTTCACAGCAATTTCCAGAACTTTTATTATGCTATATTTCCTTTTTCAAAATATTCACAATGAAATCTGTTTTTTTAGTTTTAGTTTTAGTTTTTCCTTTCTTTTTTGTGAGGAAATAAGATATTTGTAAATAATTTGTTTTAAACTATTATATTTTTATAAATAAAAAAATAATGGTGGAAAGAGACATAATAATGGATAGCAACTATTTATTATGGTGGTGGATATTAATGATGATTGCAGGGCCGACCCTGAGCATGTTCTTTTGGAGCGACTGAACATGACCCTCTACTATAGAGGGCCCTTAATTTTGGTAGTTCCTTGTTATAATATTTTATAGTACATAGCCAAATATAACATTGTAGTAATGTAGCTCAAGTGGCAAAGTATTTGTTTTGCATGTGGGAGGTACAAGGTTCAATCTCTTACATCTCTACTTTATTAATATATTTATTCTTTTTTGGAAATACCTTTTATATCCAAAAACCTCTAGCTTCTACTAGAAGATAATACATGTTTCAAGAAATAATTTGATATATTGTTAAACAAAATTTTAATTAACAAGTAAAGCACATGTTTTTGGGGATAAATGTGGTTTTAAATTTTTTTCGATGTGTATTATTTGAATTTGTTTTGTTAAAAAAGCTTTTACATGCCAGAAAATTGTAGCCTTTGCGGAAAATAATTAAAAGGTTGGAACTTGAAAAAAATAACTTGATATTTTTTAACATAATCATAACAAAGTAAAACACGAGTTTTTGAAAACCAAAATGCATTCGAATCAAAAAATTCTTGCTAGTATGTATATTGAATTTTGATTAACATGCTTCGTCTTCTCTTTGCAAACAAACTTCTTCTGCAAATAAATTTATGTAAATTTTGTAGATTTGAGTAGTACTTTTTAAATATTACGATATTATAGTCGTTCGGTCAATACAATTCTTCTCAATACGTGGAAGTTAAAACGATATATTTTTTATTAATTTTTAATTATACACGTTGGTCATTTTTTAAGAAATTAAACTTAGCGCCATTAATATGTACCATCGATTTTCTTTTTACATAAAAAAGGGTTTTCTATTCAGTTTTCTGAACAGGGCCCTTGGAATCTCAAGACCGGCCCCGGATGATTGTATTATAATTACAATTGTACCCTCAAATATATTTTATTCTAATTAAATAATGTAAGCTAAGCTAATAACATTTTAGGAAACTTGAAAGTTTCACGACAAAGCCTTTCAAAATTTCTTATTAAATAATGTATAGAGGTGTTTCCTATTTTCTACTGATTATTTGTGTGGATGAGAATATGTTTGATACATCAATGTTCAATAATGCCTTGACACGTAAATGTTCAATAACATGCCTTTGACAGTAAATGTTCAAGTACAATATATATTTACATGCCATGAGTGACAAGTCATTATCGACACGCCATGATATGAGCCTACAGTCAACTTGTAAAAGACCGTTTACAATCTATGTTGGAAAATGTGATTGCAAAACGATGCAGGCACACGAAGACAAGGGTCCTATTTTGACGTGTCCTTGGGCACTTGGAGTGCCTGTTGCATGTCTGATATGTGTTCGACACGAGGTGCATCTGTTTTTTTCCTTGCATTGATTAGTTGAAGGAACTAAATTCTTCTATTACCTCAACAAGTTAAACAAGAAAAAGGAATATATGGGAAATGTTCCGCTGAAACAGAGAATATCTCGAAGTTGACCAGTAAAGATCGGATACAACAGATTTCCTGACACCAGTTATGAAACTTAGTAAAAAAAACTGTAATTTTCTTCACAAGTTGCCATATGTCAATCACTTAGTTTCGACTAAGTGATCCCTTTCGACAACTGATAGGAACCCCATTTTGATCAACAAGGACTATCCACATGGTGGACAAACAGATTATGGATGCATCACTATCAACATCATCAATATCAACATGCCCATATACCAAGCAGAAGATGAATCATTCAACTATGACGAACAGTTTCAACTGAAAACTTCAAGAACATTGTAAGTTAAAATACATGTCAAAAACCCAAACATGAGCCTCAACAGAAAGCTGTTCCACCAACTTTTGAGTATAAATGCCAAAATACAACTTAAAGTAGCATAGGAAAGTAGACAAGTAAAAACCCTAAAATTTTCTGCAGTGATTCAAGCATCCTCTGCCCCATTTTTGTGTTTTGTGCTTAACACCAGAAGTTATTGAATATTTTACAGATATCAAACTTTTGAGTTCAAGAAAGCCATCACTCAGAAAGCAAAACAAGACATCTCTAGTGAGAATGACAAATGCTAGCTTACACAAAAATGGAGTGGCTAAAAACCTCACAAATACATGCCACAACTACTTTTCAAATCCACATACACATGCGCACACACATATGACCACACAAAGCAAAGTTGCTCTACTATTTGAAGCAAAGAACAATATTTGAAGCAAAAAAGATAATTATTTGAAAAGGAATAAAGCCTAGCTTCACATGCGCACACACATATGACCACACAAATCAAAGTTGCTCTACTATTTGAAGCAAAGAACAATATTTGAAGCAAAAAAGATAATTATTTGAAAAGGAATAAAGCCTAGCTTGCATCTCAAAAAGATTGTCTATTATTTAAAACTTTCAAGCCATTCGAATCAAAGTAAGCTTCGTAATGAGGTTATTAAAACTTCATAACAAAGATTTTGCGGATCCATAGGGCTTCTAAAACTCCCGAAAAGAAGGTAACTTTCAGGAACTATCAATTCTCTGGAAATGCCAACAATTTAAATAAAACACACACATAACCAATTTTTTTGGTATCACATAGGAAGCTTAGACGTAACACAACTATAAGGCCTCGTTTGGTTTGCGGAAAAGGAAAGGAAATCATTTCTTTGCTCTTTCCATAGGCATACGAAATTGCAATTCCCATCAATTTTTCTTTTCGGTATTTGGAAAGGCCAATAATATAGTCATAATATATCTTTGAGCAAGGATAGTTTAGTCCTAAATTTTGTAATAAATGCATAAAATTGGGAGGGAAAGTGAATTCTTGGGTGGGGGGGGGGGGGGGGGGGGGGGGGGGGGACTATTCCCCCTATTTTTCTTTCAATTGGAAACCATTTTCCTTTCCTGCTCCTTTCATTTGGCATCCAAACACAGGAAATGAACGACTTTCCTTTCCCAATGCACTGATTTCGTAAACCAAACGTGGCCTAAGAGTTATATTGCGATGCAAGTAATGTTGGGATTATGACATGTTAGCAACTCTATATTGGTTGAGATTCTAAACAAGTTGTTTTTGCGGAACCCGGGTTGACGGTTTAGATTAGTTTATTGGAAACATTAGATGGTTGGGATTTATTCTAGGTTTAGGTTTAGGCTATGATATGGCGTGTCGTTTAAGAAAAATTCTAGGTTTTTAGGGGCTGTTTGGTTCAAGTTTTAGAGGCTTGGGAATGGGTTTTGGATTCCTTACCCATGTTTGGTAACTACGTGGGATTGAAAATTGGGAGGGAATATGGGGAGTTTAAGAAGATTCTCACATATGTAGGAAAGTAAAACCCAAGCCCCCCGGGAATGTTTTTGCTTTCCTGGGAGTGCTGGTTGGGTGCATTAATTACAATATTTTTGGACGGTAATACCTCAACAACGACACCAACTGAATGTTGGGAACGAAGCGCGGAAACCGTTCCCCCAAACCAGAAAGTCCTGCGAGAGAACCGAGCAAAAGCACACAAACCAAAAAACGCCAAACACAATCGCAGACACAAAGATTTTTAACGTGGAAAACCCTTGCGGGAAAAACCACGGGACGATCGGAGTCCAACCCTGAAGAACCTCCACTAATGGAATAAAAAGAATACACCCTCTACAACCTTCTCCCGATCCAACACGGATCACCACAACTCACTTGAAAGAAGAAATTTTTTGATTGCGGACTCCAAAGAACAAGAGATGCCGAAAAATTATTCGAAGCAATCTCTCATTCACAAAAGTCCTTAATCCTCTCTCTCTCAAAGATTGTAAAGCGCTCTTGTTTTTGAGATGAGTTTACAACTAGCATGCATCACCCTTTTATAAGCCCTTGGTAATCCATACATGGAAGGCCAATATATATGGAAACTTCCAATATGCATCAATCATATATTTAATGGAAATCCAATCATAATTGGCTTGCCATAATTGGAAACCCAATAATATAGAAAACTACTATATGAAGGGTCCAATCATAAATATATAATCAAAGTAAATATGGAATTCCAATCATATATTTTCTTACCATATATGTTCCAAAATAGGATCCATGCACTCCCCGAGCTTCTCCGACACACGGATGACGCTCATCGCTCTCCGGAGTATTCTCCACATAGGTTGGGAATCCCACCCACTCCAACAAATCTCCCCCTTCACAACTAGGTGGAGGAACTCGTCATCCCGACGATCCGCCTGCAGTACTCAAACTTTTCCCTTGGTAGAACCTTCGTGAGCATGTCCGTTCCATTGTCATCAGTATGGACCTTCTCAAGCATGGCGTCCTTCTTCTCAACCACATCCCGTATCCAATGATACCGAGTCTCGATGTGCTTGGACCGGCTATGAAAGGTCTGATTCTTCACAAGGAGAATAGCACTCTGACTGTCGAAAAGCAAAGTATACTGCTCTTGTTTCACCCCCATTTCCTATAACAGCTTTTTCATCCACAACAACTCCTTGCAAGCCTCCGTTGCCGCAATGTACTCTGCCTCTGTCGTCGACAAGACAACACACTTCTGCAACCGCGACTGCCACGATACCGCTCCTCCAGCAAACATCATCATATAGTCCGAAGTCGATCGCCTCGTGTCTACATCTCTAGCCATATCAGCGTCGGTATACCCAACCAGCTTTGGCTCGTCACCACCAAAAGAAAGTCTCCAATCAGCAGTGCCCTGAAGATATCGTAGAATCCACTTGACCGCACTCCAATGTACCCTTCCAGGATTTGAAAGATACCTGCTAACTGTGCCAACTGCATGAGCGATGTCTGGCCTCGTACACACCATAGCATACATAAGACTTCCCACAGCTGAGGCATATGAAACCCGCTCCATATCTTCTTTTTCGTCCTCGGTAGATGGACACTGCTCCTCAGTGAACTTAAAGTGAGCCGCAAGGGGACAACTCACTTTCTTCGATCCGTCCATCCCGAAACGCTGAAGTACCCGGTGAATGTACTTCGTTTGGGACAAGTGAAGCATCTTGGACTCTCTCTCTCGGCTGATCTCCATCCCAAGAATAGTCTTTGCTGCGCCTAAATCCTTCATAGAGAAGGCCGCGCCCAGTTGGCTCTTCAACTCCGCTATCCTAGTGACATTCCGACCAACTAATAGCATGTCATCTACATAGAGCAATAAAATCATAAAATCATCATCGGCAAAATACCTCACAAATACACAGTGATCCGACGTCATCCATGCATAGCCATGCTCCCCCATAAACGACTCGAACTTCCTGTACCACTGCCTCGGAACCTGCTTCAGACCATACAAGCTCTTTCTCAACCGGCAGACCAAATGTGACTTGCCCTTCTCACAGAATCCCTCTGGCTGCTCCATGTATAACTCCTCCTCAAGGTCACCGTGGAGGAATGCCGTCTTCACGTCCATCTGCTCGACCTCCAAGTCGAGACTGGCTGCCAATGCTAGCACCACCCGAATAGACGAATGCTTGACGACAGGCGAAAAGATCTCATCATAATCTACGCCTTTTCACTGACCGTAGCCTTTAATTACCAGCCTCGCTTTGTATCGAGGGCGAGTAGCATCATCCGTCTGCTTCACTCTATACACCCATCGATTCTTCAAAGCCTTCTTGTCCTTTGGCAACCGCACCAGCTCATAGGTGAAATTGGCGTGTAAGGAACTCATCTCCTCCTGCATAGCCTCCATCCACTCCTGTCTGTGTTCGTCTTCTATAGCCTCTGCAAAACTTTCGGACTCTCTCCCGTCAGTCAATAGCACATACTCATCCGGTGAGTATCTCGTAGATGGTCGACGCTCTCTGTCGCTCCTTCTCAGTGGAGCCACTGGTGCTGGCTGTATACCAACAGCCTCCTCCTCTTCAGGAACCGCCTCCCCGGTATGCTCATCCTCCTGAGGGACACCCTAACCACCATCAGCAGGCTGATGATCAAGGTTGGGAGCAACTCCATGTACAAGTTCCCCCATAATTGGATCCTCTGCGATGTCCTCTGGAAACTGCTCGAAGCGAAATGACTCTAACTCAGGCAATTCCTCAGCCTCAGAAGGCGTCTCGGAATCCTGAGTGTTGGTCATGGTCTGATCCTCGACGAATACCACGTCCCTGCTTCCGTAGAGCTTTCTTCCCACCGGGTCGTAGAGTCTATAGCCAAACTCATCCCGACCGTAGCCGACAAAGACGCATCGCCTCATCTTCGGCTCAAGTTTGGACCTCTCGTCCTTCGCTACATGCACGAAGGCCTTACAACCAAACACTCGCAGGTGATTATATGACGGCTCTTTGCCGTACCATACTTTGTCAGACACATCACCCTGCAAAGGAGTACTAGGAGATAAATTAATAACATAAGCAGCTGTGAGAAGAGCCTCACCCCAATAACTATCCGGCAAGTTTGCTTCTGACAGCAAACACCGCACCCTCTCCATCAGCGTCCTATTCATGCGCTCCACTACACCATTGAGCTGAGGTGTCTTGGGCGGAGTCTTCTGGTGTCGTATCCCTTGCTCTCTGCAATAAGCATCAAAGGGACCGATATATTCGCCGCCGTTGTCGGACCGAACACACAATAACTTCTTGCCCGTCTCTCTTTCAACAGAGGCCTGAAACTCTTTGAAAGTAGACAGCACCTGATCCTTGGTCTTTAAGGCCTAGACCCAAATCTTCCTGGAACAGTCATCAATAAAAGTTACAAAGTAAGAAGCACCACCAATAGATTTTACTTTCATAGGACCGCAGACATCCGAGTGAATCAACTCGAGCAACGCCGACTTCCTTGAACTTGCATGACTTTGGAAAGACACCCTATTTTGCTTTCCAGCTAAGCAATGCGTGCACTTCTCCAACTTTATAGATTTGAGCCCTGGAATCACCTTCCTGTTCACCAAGTAGCTCATCCCCTTCTCGCTGATATGGCCGAGCCGCCTGTGTCACAACTCGGTAGATGCATCACTGACTGCGTTCACCTCCTGTGCCCCCTGTACGCTCCCCTCCATATAGTAGAGACCGGACTTCTTGCTTCCTCTGGTAATCATCATCGAACCTCTGGAAAGCTTCAACTGACTATTCTCGAAGAGACTGAAGAATCCCTCGTCTTCCAACCTTCCAACCAACACCAGGTTGAAACGGATGTCAGGGACATGACGAACATCTTTGAGAACAAGAACTGCACCTGTCTTCGTTCTCATATGCACATCTCCAACGGCAACCGCCTTCGACACATCTCCATTGCCCATCTTCAACACTCCACAGTCGCTTGTCGTGTAAGTGGCAAATAGTGCCCTGTTATGAGATACATGCGCTGAAGCTCCTGAGTCCACCAGCAAAGAATTGTCATCGCAGGCGAGGTTTGTGATAACCTCATCACCTATGACGATCACATCGTCTCCATGTATCGAGGCCGCCGCTGTAGTGTTCTCATCTTGCTTCCCCTTGTCGCCCTTCTTCTCTCTCTTCCAAGCGAAACAGTTCCGCTTGATGTGGCCCTTCTTGCCACAGTGGTAACACTCCGAGTCCTCGTACCGACCCTTGGACTTCCTTCTGCTCTTGTCTCTGCCACCACCTGGACTCCTTCTTTTGCCCCTTCCGCGGCTCTCTGAAACCAATGTCTCTGAGTGATGGGATGTGGATGAAGTGTCCTGAGAACGTCTCCGCATCTCTTTATTCAGTACCCCGCTCTTGGCAAACTCCAGACTGACCACGCCTTCCGGAGTAGAAGCGATCATAGATACTCGTACGTTCTCCTACGAGTCTGGCAATGTACATAGCAACCAAAGTCCTTGAACCTCGTCGTCGAACTTGACTCCCATCGAGGATAGCTGGTCCACCACGCCGTGGAACTCACTCAAGTGATCCGTAATGGATGCACCATCTTTGTACCGCAGAACCATCATCATCCGGATCAGGAACAGTTTGTTTACCCCGGTCTTTTTTGCGTACAAAGATTCCAGCTTCTCCCACAACGTCTTCGCATGCTCAATATTGGCAACGTGGTTGTACACGTTCTCGTCAACGAACTGTCGCATGTACCCACATACCTGTATATGCTCGAAGTTCCAGTCCTCATCAGATTTGTAACCGGGCTTCTCGGATGCAAATACTGGAAGATGCAGCTTCTTGACGAACAACAAATCCTTCATCTTGCTCCGCCAATAATGGTAGTTGGTACCGTTCAAGTTCACCATGCGCACCGGCTTCGCGTCCATCTCTGCTTCCTGGTTTGAGTGTCAACTCCTGACACTTCTTTGAACCCAAATCTCTGATACCACTCTGTTGGGAACGAAGCGCAGAAACCGTTCTCCAAAACCAGAAAGTCCTGCGAGAGAACCGAACAAAAGCACACAAACCAAAAAATGCCAAACACAATCGCAGACAAAGATTTTTAACGTGGAAAACCCTTGCGGGAAAAACTACGGGACGATCGGAGTCCAACCCTGAAGAACCTCCACTAATGGAATAAAGAGAATACACCCTCTACAAGCTCCTCCCGGTCCAACACGGATCACCACAACTCACTTGAAAGAAGAAATTTTTTGATTGCGGACTCCGAAGAACAAGATATGCCGAAAAATTATTCGAAGCAATCTCTCCTTCACAATAGTCCTCAATCCTCTCTCTCTCTCAAAGATTGTAAATCACTCTTATTTTTGAGATGAGTTTACAACTAGCATGCATCACCCTTTTATAAGCCCTTGGTAATTCATACATGGAAGGCCAATATATATGAAAACTTCCAATATGCATCAATCATATATTTAATGGAAATCCAATCATAATTGGCTTGCCATAATTGGAAATCCAATAATATGGAAAGCTACTATATGAAGGGTCCAATCATAAATATATAATCAAAGTAAATATGGAAATCCAATCATGTATCCTTACCATATATGTTCCAAAATAGGATCCATGCACTTCCCGAGCTTCTCTGACACACAGATGGCGCTCGTCGCTCTCCGGGGTATTCATCACATAGGTTGGGAACCCCACCCACTCCAACACTGAATTTAGGTAATAATAACACAATGAAATTAATGAAAGAGTATTTATGGAAAACTAAACAAATTAAGATGAACCAAACATGTGAATGAGAAAATTGAATTTTTCGGGCCACATATTCCCCACCTAACCAAACATGGGTATAGAAATGTTGAAATCCTTGGGAATTGATTCTAGGAATACAAAACCTTCGTCCAAACACCCCCCTTAATGTTCAGCGAGGGATCTGAGTGATTGTAATCCATATTCATGAACATTTAATGACAAGTGACAATTAAATTACCAACAACCAGTTGCAAACAGTCCTTAGAGATGATCAATAGCCGAAAAAACAAATCTTTATAAAATATAGAGTCGCCAACAATTCCATGAGAGAATTGACAATATCCATAGGAATCGAACACAAGCTATAGAACATAGAAGAGGCTCACTTCAATTCGCGTTGCCGACCAAGAAAGGAGAGGAGGGTAGGGGGTCCGGCGGCGGCGCGGGCTCGGACACGGGGGGCGGGACGGGGTCGTAGAGGCTCTCCTGGTGGGTGAGCACGAGGGGGCGGTCCTTGGCCTCGTCGTCGTCGTCGTCCGCATCCGTCGTGCTCAAGTTGACGCACGAGCACCTCTCCAGGCTCGCGAAGAAGGCCGACGCGACGCTCGCCCCGACCCAGCTCGCCACCCTGTCCAGCCTCTCGCACGACGTGGGGCTCGAGTTCTCCATCGCCTCCCCCGACACCAACTGTTCGATCAATTGACTGACTAGGAGAAAGAGGAGAAGAAGAAGAAGTGGGTTTTCTTGATTTAGGAGTACAATTTTGGTTGGGTTGTTGGTTGTTAGTTGGCATATAGGTAAGAAGTTGGTGGCCTGGCCAGAGTAGGGATGTCCTTTCTGTGTGTTGACTATTATTCAATCCAATCTTTTTCTTTTCTGTTTAATTTTTTTTCTTTTGTTTCTTTGTGCTGTTGCATTTATGAGAATATTATGGATGAAATTGTGGGGTTTAAAAAGTTAAATAAATTTTCCTAACATTTCCATGAAAAGTCTTAAGTATGTTCATAATCCTAGAAAATAGTGCACTTTTGTAAATTGTAGGATGGGAATAGGGTATGTAAATAGATAGATTAACAAAGATGTTGTTGAGAGGTTTCCTTAACGTTAGATTTTTATCTGATTTTTATCAAGAACGTCATTTTAGGGGTGACAAAAGAACATTATGTTGGGTGTACAGTCCGATGCCGAGGGGATTGGAATAGTCTAAGCCCGTAGAGTCGATGGCTGAGGTCACAAAGTTGACAACGATGAAACGGTCGCGAAGATCGGTATTGACCAAAGTAGCAGCAGTGACATACCAGACGTATCAGCATGTTTTGGGCATAATTTTGATTGAAATCAAATGTTCAAATTTGTTGGCTTAGCTTGAGGGATTAATGTAGGGTTTCTTAGCCCTACCTGTTTTGGAGGCTACAGGGTTTCCATTGGTATGCTCTCAAGGAGAATCAAGAAAAAATCTTCCATTATTATGAGAAATTCGTGTTCTCGTAGGCCTTACACTTCAAGATATAAGAAGGCTTCTGATTGAAGCTTGGTCTATTTCATCATGGAGGTCGTCAAAGTCGGACTGTGGATAACCATTACGCGATGAGAGCACTTTGTAAGGCCGACTTTATTTTACATTCTCATTGTATTTGTATCTTCTTCTTGAGAGGTTGTAAGGAGTAAACTCTTTGGACAAGTGAGCTATCGGTTATTGTAATGTCTCAGTTCCAAAATACGTAGGACCATGTATACGAATACATGCCAGCAGCACTTCACCAATGGGCCAAACCTCTAAACAAGCTCATTAGCAAAATACTTAAGTTGTAAATCATGATAACATCCCAGAAACACAACACAGTCCACATGTATATATATATATATATATCTAATCACATCCACAGAGCAATAGTCCATAGAGATATCAAGTCCAATAATGATAATATGACAATTATCCAGCAGTAAAAGTAATAACGTCTGTGCGGATAAAAGACATCCTGAAACCACAGAAAAGAGAAATAAGGTAATAATCAACTACAAATCTTCTGAAATGAAAGAAAATAATGTAGCAAGTGTAAATATGAAAATGACATGATCACGAGAAATCCTTTGGCATTATCTCGTCCTCCTGTGCCGGTATATCTCCGGTCTCAACTCTCGAACCGTAAACCTCAGGGTAGTCTTCAACTTCGTCTAAACCTGAAAAATAGCCAGGTTCTTAGGGAACTAGCAAGGTACATAATATACATGCCATGGTTGTAGAAGCATGGAATTTCAGGAACAGAAATCCTATGCGACTAACACTACATGCGCCAGGAAGCTCAGATGAAGTACTTGGCACAGCAAACAGCAAAAGCATAGACATTAAAATAAGATTTTTATTTCATATAAAAGTCTATTACATGTCTAAAAAAGGCTGTACAAAGGAGAACTTCTACAATCCTAAGTCTACAGCCAGGCGCAGCAACCGCCATGCGCTCTCAAACAGGCGCATCTCTTCGGCGTCTCAGTCAGGCGCATCTCTTCGGCGTCTCAGTCAGGCGCACCTCTTCAAGAGTCTCAGTTATGTGCATCATAAAGTCTCAGCATATGCGCCTCACTTTGACCCGATCAAATGCTTCGACTAATGAAGCATTTATTGAGCAGAACGAGGGTGGAAAATCAACCCCCTAGCTAGAAGAGGAGAGCACCGCAATCGATCCGCGGCAAAAAGAGGCTTTCAACACAACCAGAACGGGCAACACCCACTCTGACAGAAGAAAGAGCCTCCAAAGTCCAAGAAAGATGATCGGGGTACCACAATTCTGATCTGCGGCTCTTCCAGCATAACGGAGACGAGACTCGAGCATCCCGATCTTTGGATGCAACAGGCACCTTCCGCCTGCCTCAGAAGCCCTCGACTCTGACTTTTGGATGTAACAGTCACCTTCACGAGTGCATCAATGAAGAACAAGTCGTCGTATCTTCACCCTCGAGAGCATCTCGTCAACAGAATGTGCTCGAGCAAACACGTTCATTCAGAAGGACGTAAGAGAACGAGAAGCAAACTCTCTCCTTGCCACAATTTATAGGCCGGGCAAATCAAACCCATGCGCCAAGTGGCGGGCTCTCCGAATCCCGTACAATGAATTTGCATTAATGGTGATGAATCTGACGCTTCGAATTCAGCCAAGTCAAAAATGGCTATTTAAAGCACTCGAAGAACGTAACAGTCGGACCAATAAAGACGTGTCATGCAAACGGATGCACCGGTCGGACCGCGCATCATATAGATGCGCCTATCGGCACCAAGCGCCTCATAAGGATGCGCCCCACGCGCCCCCATGCGCCTAGTGGAACGCAGATCGACGTGCCCACTCAATAATCCATCATCCGTCAAAGAACATTAAATGCTGAAGACTGACACGACAGCAGCCAGTCCCCGAGGACTGAACAGTTGATAGCTTTTTTAGAAAACGAAGCGACGCTGACGTCAGCATCATCATTACTTTCCTCCGGCAGCCGCGAGCCACGTGGCCACCCAACCATTCTGCATGCGCCTCCGCAGCCATGCGTCCAAATCTTTACATGTGCCTCAAAAGCCATGCGCCTCAGACTTTTCTCTGATCCCTAAAGACAGAAGTCAAGTCACTACTGAAGCCCCGCATGCGCCTCAAAAGTCGTGCGCCCAGACTGGTTCGTGACTCCTAAAGGTTACAAGTCAAAGTCTTCTCATGCGCCCAATCCCAGGCGCATCCTATCAGATCACTCTCCACCAAATCCGAGATCTTTGAGCCATGGACCTACGACACGTGTCCTTTGACTTGATTTAGCCTATGAAGGGGTGCTAATCACCCAAGATCTC
The DNA here is from genome assembly GCA_029216955.1 of Iris pallida. Classification (NCBI taxonomy): domain Eukaryota; kingdom Viridiplantae; phylum Streptophyta; class Magnoliopsida; order Asparagales; family Iridaceae; genus Iris; species Iris pallida. The sequence goes on along the minus strand of JANAVB010029819.1, from coordinate 5,373,782 downwards.
AGCAACTGAAAGATTCTCTCCATTGCTACGTGTCAGCTCGGTCGCAGCCCACAAAGGCAACAGGAAGGATTCAACTCCTCAGAGCGTATCGTCTGTGCGCCTCCATCAGCAATCACCATGTGGCATCCTTACAAACCGGCACATCCTACTTATGCGCGCATGAGAAGCCAGCCTGCAAGCTATAAATAGAGGGATCATTTCCTTCTTCTACACACGAACACACAGTGAGACATACCGTCAGACAGAGACCTACACACAGTGTGAGAGGCAGATACAGACACTCAACGTCTTCTTCCTCTTCGCAAGCTCCAGCACCCAGAGCAACTCAGACCTTCAGAGAACCGAGAACCGTCGTCAGATCGTCAATGGAGTCAACGCATTACCACTCGCTCCATCGGCATAAAGGACCCAGATAAACAAAAGTGTACTTCTAGGACTACATCTAAGTCCTACATTGTAACACTGTTCTGTTTGTATTAAAATTGCATCAAAAGATTTTAATGACAAATAAGCTGGCGACTCTGCTGGAAAACTCTTTCTCCTCCACTGAGAAAGCTGTGTCGCAATCCGACGACGTGAAGGTAGGCTCCTCCCACAAGACGCTGGTCGTACGCCTCAATCAATAGGCGTATGAGAAGTTCATCTCTGAAGGCAGCGCAAGTCCTTCGAAGCGGCTGCCAAAGCCGAAGAAGACTCGCCAAGTCTGGGTGCGCAAGGTCGAGGCCCCTGGCACCCCCACTAAAGGGGATACGCCGATACAGTCCACCCTTCTCGCTGACGATCTCAGCAGTCAGGATGTGCCCACCGGTACAGCACATCTCTCGGGAAAACGTGGTGCTGACCACATTCCCCAGCCATCTCCTTCTCAGACAAAAAAGATGCGTCGACGGAGCAAGGGCGCAGCTAATGCCCTGCGCATCATCTCTGATGCGCCACAGAAGGCCTCTATCTTTGACAGACTCACTCGCTGTCGCGGCGAGGAGAATTTGGACTCTGAGTACTATGTACCCCAGCGGGCTGGTACGAAGAAGTCCAAGGCAGCACGAGCCATGCGCCACGAACGTGCTATGCCGGCAGCAAACCAGAAGCATGCGCTCACAATCATGCGCGTTGCTGATGGTAAGCTGTATAAGGTCGACTCGGGTGCTTCTGCGCCAGAAACGATCCGACCTTCAAAGTCCTTGCCTCACTTGGGCGCATCTTTTGCGTTCACAACCAAGTCGAGCAAAGCAAACCCTGTGGTCTTGAACTCCCGTGCCTCCACTGGTTGTGCGTCTGAGGTTCGTTTAAGTCACTGTAAATGTTGTTCCCCCACTACTGATCTAAGTGCATGTTTTGCGTTGGATCAGGGGGCACAGCATTCACTTGACCACCCCGGCACTTGGCCTTGCCATGCGCCTGATGGGGGTGCGAAGGTGGCACTCTCCTCCAACGATCTGCGTAACGTGATCACTCACAAACGCCGATCAGGAGAGTCGACTGACAAGCACAATGTGTCCTTCACAGGGCACACCTGTGCTGTAGTCACCATCAACTGCTGTTGTAAGACAGCGGTCATACCAAGGCAGTCGGTGTTCCAGCGGCTGCAATCATCAACACCTCTCCGACGTCACCTCGGGAAGAAGGTGTCAATTGAAGAGGAACCAGACCTAATGGTTGCTTCATGCAACGTAATTACTAACTCCTCGTCAATCTGAAAGACGACTGGTAATTTCTCGTCCTCATCCAAAAGCCAGCCGAGGAAAACTAAGACGACTGTCCCGTCCTCTGGAGTGTTTGAAGGCACTCGGGGGAGAAAGAAGATCTTGGAGGAAGCTGGAAGTAGTCAAGCCCCTGTCGATCCTCCTTCTAAAGGCGAAGACGTCCTCAAGAACATAGCTGGGGGTAGCCAAGTCCTTGTTGATCGTCCTCTTGAAGGCGAAGACGTCCTCCAGAACATAGCTGGGGGTAGCCAAGTCCTTGTTGATCGTCCTTCTGAAGATAAAGACGTCCTCCAGAGCATAGATGAGGGTAGTCAAGTCCTTTTCGAAGATATCCTCCAGGACATAGCTGGGGGTAGCCAAGATGAAGCTCCAGGAGAGGCAACTCCCCTATAGGAGAGTAAGGCCGAAAGTGAGGCCTCAACCGATCCATCCACTTCCAGTCGTGTCATGATAGTATACATGACTGGGGGTAATGCCGAGCCAGATGCGCTGCCAGCAGACCTCGTCCAGCGCATGGATACCTTGGAGGGAGGACTCAAAACCCTCTCTGTCTCCATACAAACACTGACTCAAGCAGCGTTTGAGATTCGGTCAGCTTTGGCCAGAGCACCGTCTACCGGTCCTGACCCAGGGGCCAATAGAGAATCAAGTGTACCCCTTCAGCAGGTATCCTTGGATACAGATCACCATGAAGCACCTCGGACGTCGGAGCCATCAAATGTTTAACTCCAGGCTGTATCACCTTCTTCGACTCCCAGCTCCACGGAAGACGTGGTGGAGATGATCAGGGACTTGCGCGAGCGCTTTGAGTCCAAGAACAGACAGGAGGAGCACCAGAAGATGGGGATCCCCCAACCATATCTTCTCGAATGGAATAAAGTGGTTTATCCTCCCAAGTATAAACCGTAAACTTTAACGCCATACGACGGGAATGACTCTCCATGCCGCTATCTGACGTACTTCCAGTCTCAAACGGGACATCTCCCGAAAGAAGATGCGCTGCTCACCAGCATATTTGTCGGGGCGTTGAAAGGAGTGGCTTACGACTGGTACTGCAGTCTTCCCGACAACTCCATATCTTCCTTCGACGACTTGACGCGTCTCTTCCTCGATCGTTTCTACGACGGAGGAAAGGACATGACAATGGCATCCCTCATAGAGATACGTCAGAAGGAGAAGGTAACAGTTCGAGCATTCATCGAAGGGTTCCGACAGGCCTACTTCAGACTGCCCCCGGGCATGCTAGAACATGTACTCCTCTCATTCTGCAGCATAAACATGCTGCCTACGATCAAGCTTTGGCTCAACTCCACTCCTCCTTCCGACTGGAGTTCCTTGATCATCGAGGTCGAAGCAGCAGAAAAGAAGGCGTCCAATGCTCGTCTTCTGGGGATTAGTTTCTCTGCCTTTGAGGACAAGGAAAAATGGCCTGCAGCTAACAACCTTGGATGAGAGACGAAAGAAAAGCAGGCATTGACTGTCAATGCCTCCAAAGGTGCATCAGCACCTACTCAGAAACCTCCACTTGCACCAAGGCCAAAGGAGGTTTATTCTTTCAACGATGAAGATACCCTGCAACTCTTCGAGATATTGAAGCAGGGTGACACGATCAAGTTGTCGGACCCGAAGCGTCTCGACGAGGTTGGGAGAGTGGACAATCCGAGGTACTGTCACTACCATCGGTTTGTCGGACATCCAACTAAGGACTGCTACGTCCTCAAAAACTACATCCAGCGCATGATCAATGCGGATGTCATCTCCGTCGACTACGAGGAGAAAACGGTCTCGGCCAATCTAGTATCACTCTAATTTGGCACATTGCCGCCAACCACAACACAAGATGGCATCGTCCCCATCCCAAAGGCGACAATGGAGGTGGTCAATCTACCACCTATTCGTGACAACGTGAGTGGACTCATCCCACTCACCACATCTCGGGGAGAGATCTTACGGGTTCACCCCGATCTCGTCTCCGAGGTTACTCAACTGGAGGTACGTTCTGCCTCCAAAACCAAGGGCAGAAAGATCAAGTCTTGCCGCATGGTCTCTTCCTCCGCAGAAGAGGCTCTTTCCGTATAAAATCGTTCGCAGCTGAACGTCTAACCCGACGAAGCTGCCGTTGAGGTGGTGCCTCCCTATACTACCCCTGCTGCCGAAGAAGGAGGTCCATCCAAGCCTCCAGCGGCCAATAAACAGAAGCATGTAGAGGCCCATTTCGACAAGCCTTTGCGAAAGAAGAATGCTTCGGGGCTAGCCAAGCCTCACAACTTCGACATACTGGCACAACTTGCCAGTACTCCTACCCGTCTATCTCTGTTTGAGCTTCTTCGCATTTTCAAGGACACTCATGAAGCTCTCTGTGAAGCCTTGAAGGATGCTGAATCCTTCATTAGTCAGGTAAAGCATCCTGAAGATACTCCGACCACATGTGCGCACAGCCATTGTGCGGATGAAGTTATCCCCAATATAACTTCACCCAACAAGACATACTGCTCAAGCACAACCGACACAACAGGCCACTGTATTATATAGGATATGTCGGTTCCGTCAAGGTGAAGCGGATTCAAATCGATCCAGGGTCTTCCTTCAGCATCATCTCGAAGACGCTACTCTCAATACTGGGGATCCTAATGTACCGTCTGGCGCCTTCCAACACTACAATCAGCGGCTTCAATGCTAGCAAAAGCGAGCCGCTGGGCAAAATACGACTGAAGTGTCATATCGGTAACCTCCAAATCGAGGTGACTTGCTATGTCGTAGACGCTCACGCCAACTACAACCTCCTGTTGGGTCGTCCGTGGCTGCATGAGTACATGGTGGTGCCATCTACACTCCACCAATGTATGAAGTACGTGTCCACCAACGACATCATCCGGACAGAGTTCGCGGACATTGACCCTTTCAAGGGGTCGAAGCCTACTTCACTGATTCGACCCTGTATAAGTCGCCCGACGAAGGGGAAGCCAATGATGCTGACGATGAAGCAAAAACGACAGCAGAGCCGGACATGGAGCCAGAAATGATTCCCGATGCTCCTTTGAAAATTTGACTCAAAGGAAAACCGTCTCAGATGCTGCCTCCCATGACCATCAAGCTACCTGGAAAAGCACCAACTGCTCTAGGTAGAACACTTACTGAAGCTCCCTTGAAGATACGGCTCAAGGGAAAGTCGCCTCAAACATCGGCTCCCCTTGTGGCAAAACTACAGGGGAAGGCACCAATCACTGAAGGCGCAGTTGAGGCACCTCTGAAGGTGCGTCTTAAAAGCAAGCCTCCGCAATCGTCCGTCTCATCCAAGTTGCCGGAGAAGGCCCACATAGCCCTCTCAGACCCCAAGGTCAAAGCTGCAGTGGGCTCTTACAATCCAACCCCAGTACTCACAGATGAAGAGCTAGGGGAATATATATCTGCTGATATAGATGCACCCTTTCTGGACAATGTAATCCCGCAGGATAAAATCTCGTATTTTATCAATAATAGAGTGTCTTTTAATTATTCCAGTCTTTCACATTGGAATGCCATGTATATATTAGATAACGCTCTACGGTCGTTGCAAACACAAATAACGACCGTCAATCATGTAAATCGAGTAGTCCCGTCCCAAGAGGTCTGTTTTGTAGTCCCATCACGGAATCGAGACAAAGAATCCATCATCTTCGACAAAGTCGAGCGTCATCAAGACCTCCTGCCACTCGAGCAAGAACCAGATACCGGCAGAATACAAGTCTATCGGTACACGAACAAGGCAAAGTACCTTATCCAAAAGATGGGTTACGACCTAAAAAGCAACAAAGGCCTGAACTACGGCAAGGGTCGACGTCTTCCTCTCCGACTTCCAACACCTAAAGGAAAGTCGCAGGACTACTATCATCGAACCCGACGGGGAGTAGGCTATGTCACGCCACCGACAACTCCAGAGAGTTCGGAGGCAGAAGAAGTAGAACATTCTCATTCGTCCGAAGCATCAACCTGGAATTCCGATACCAGTATCGGCTCAGTCTTCAAGAAGGTGCTATCAGTCAACATGACATCTGCACAATCTCAAGAAGATGAAGGCGAAGACCAAACGCCAGAATTCTTCGAGAAAGAACCTTGGGCTCAACGCCTAGGAGCACAGTAGGAGTCTCGTTTTGAATTACACGAACCCCCTACCGAAGACGAAGTCGAGCAGATCGACCTGGGGGATGGATCTTCTTCCAAACCCATCTTCATTAGCAAGAGTCTAAAGGGACCAAACCGGGAATCTTTAATCCAACTGGCTAATGATTATATCGACGTCTTCGCGTAGAGCTGCAAAGATATGTCGGGACTTGATCCTCAGATCGCGATGCATAGGCTTAACATCTTACCTGATGCCAAGCCTATAAAGCAACAATAGCGACGTTTTCGTCCTGACATCATGAACGCTATCGATCAAGAAGTGGACAAACTCCTGACCAGCGGGTTTATCCGTGAAGAACAACACCCGGATTGGGTGGCCAACGTCGTCCCTGTCACCAAGAAGAACGGAAAGATACGAGTCTGTATCGACTTCAGGGACCTCAACACCGCTTGCCCGAAGGACGAATTCCCGCTTCCGATCACCGACGTAATGATCGATAATACATGCGGCTTCGAACGCATGTCTTTCATGGACGGGTATTCTGGCTACAACCAGATCAAGACGTTCCCCGATGACACAAAACACACGTCATTCAGGACTCCGAAGGGTATTTTCTGCTACACAGTGATGCCCTTTGGCTTGAAGAATGCTGGTGCTACATACCAACGAGCTATGAGTACCATCTTCTATCAACACCTTTGCAAGACAGTTGAATGCTATCTTGACGACATCGCAGTCAAGAGCCGTCTCAAAGGTGATCACCTACGAGACCTGAGGACAGTCTTCGATCTCATGCGAGCACATCAACTCAAGATGAACCCCGCTAAATCCTTCCTTGGGGTTTCTAGCGAAAAGTTCCTGGGCTTCATTATCACGGTAAAAGGCATTCATGTCGATCCTGAGAAGACCAAGGCTATCCTTGACATGGACCGAACTTCGAGGCCTCCAGGGGCGTCTATCATACATTCGAAGGTTTATAGCAAACCTTTCCGGAAAATGCCAATCCTTCACTCAGCTTATGAAGAAGGGAGTCTCTTACGTCTGGACAGAGGAATGCCAGAAAGCTTTCGATGACATCAAAGCTCACCTGACGAGCCCGCCAGTCCTGGTGGCACCCGTCGCCGGCAAACTATTTCTTCTCTACGTCCGTACCATGGATCATTCCCTCGGTGCTCTGCTGGCTCAGAACAACGATGCATGCTATGAGCAAGCTATCTACTACCTCAGTAGGACACTGATCGGGGCCGAATACCGGTACAACCCCGTAGAAAAGGAGTCTCTGGCTTTGGTGTTCGCCATCCAGAAGACTCGTAATTATGTCTCGGGCCAGACAATTCATGTCATCTCCCGAGTCAATCCGCTCAGGGTTCTCATGACAAAGCCAGGATCATTGAACTCCCGGCTAGCTACATGGGCGATCCTATTGACGCCGTACAACATGGTATTCGCCCCATAAAAAGCCGTCAAGGGTCAAGCTTTGGCCGACTTTTTAGCTGCACACCCCATCCCAGAGTCCTCAAGACTCTATGAAGATATCCCGGATGAGGTCCAAGAATCAAACTTGTCACGACCCGCACCCATTTTTTTTAAACGGATAAGAGACGTGTCCAAGCCAGCCTACGCCGCAGTGTCGGCGGTAGAACGCTGTCACGGCCATGAAGATCAAAAATCACAAATAATGCTCATTCATATAATTAATTTAATTTAAAATGATCACAAGTTTTATATTTGTAGAAAAAATATAAACTTGTATAAATAAATGAATGACTACAACTCAACTATCTAGCTAGTCTCTAGGCTTTTGTCTGCAAGTACCCCCGTATCTCTCCTGCTAAGTGAATCCACGGCTAACCTGAAAAATATTGGTTTCCAGTCAGGAATGGAACGAGCATAATTCACTGAATGCAATTTCAATAAATGAAAATGACTATAAAACAAAGGTTAGACATCAATCATGAGTTTTGAAAATAAACAGTAAAGACGAAAAATCAGTAATAAATAAATAAACAAAATACCTTCCCAATCGTAGAAGTACCCTTGATATGTGATCGATCTCGGGACAATTATACGACACTGTCTACACTATCTAAAGTTACACTGTCTACACTGTCTAAAGTTATACTGTCTACACTGTCTAAAGTTACACTGTCTAAAGTTACACTGTCTACAGCAAATAATACAATAAAGAAACATGGTATACTTTGAAATAATAAATCATTGTTTATACTGTCTAATTGCAATAATAAATCACTGTCTACACTGTCTACTTTGTAATAATAAATCACTGTCTATACTGTCTACTTTGTAATAATAAATTACTGTCTACACTGTCTACACTGTCTAAGGTCAGATCACACATCATTGGTACTTCACATTCCCGACTCAACAATTTATAATAGAATATAAAATCACATAATCAATGGCCAATCAATAAAATATAGTGAAGATCAATATCAAAATGCAGATAATAAACTGTACTCGCCTATGGTCCTCTGCTGGTGAAACCGATAATATGAACCACTCAATGTGCCACAATAGTCAACACATGCAGAAGTCTCCAAATGCTGAAATAAACAGTACCAATGTTTTTAGAATAGTCAAATTAGCTAGGATTGTCTGTCCTTAAGTCCAATTCTGGACACAGGGGAAAATGATAATTTCGGGCCAAAACGGTGTCCGCCGTTGGACCCGTTTTGCACCGAAAAGCGTGCCAGAGTCAACGGTCTCTAAAGTCATCAAACTACATGTCTACAGATCCAGTTTTTCGATACAAAATATTTCCAAAGTTGGATTTTGGCGGACCGTGCACAAAATCGCCCGTTGAGTGGGACCGTGGGGCCCGTAAAACGGTGGTCCAATTCCACTGTCTCAGAATTGGACCAAACTTGGTATACAGGACCAGAAAAACGATACGGTCCTGATGGCGCAAATTTCGTCTCGATATGACGAGCGTGCACAAAGTAATTAGAAAATTTGCACAGAGGCCGATACGGTGAATTTCGACGGATACGTATCAAATTCGTCGTGCACACGCAACCAATTTGAATTCCGTCAAAGCCCACACGACCACGAAGCCATTATGCAGCTTTCGATGCTTTCGGTTTGCGACCACGTCGCCCGGATTGGCGAGACAGACGTCGTATCGAAGAATTTTATTGATTTTAAAATAGATTTTTGGTCAACTTCGGGATTCGATTTCTCGACGCTTAGTTGATGATTTCCAAATCCACAAAAAGGGTTGTGAAGCCCTATATGTTGTCTATAACTGTGCTCAAGTGGAATTTCTAAAAAGTTACTGGATCGATCGAAATCGATCGGTAAACATGGATGATTGGACTGTTAAACGTCCTATTTTTGAACAGGTTTTGATCGATCTTTGGATCGACTTATCTAACCACCTAGGGATGTAACCTACAATCTATTTGAAGGAGTTTAAAGCCTTATATATTGGGAACATACCGAAGAAGACGGGACACAAAATGATCGCATGTGGGTGGAGTAACGTCCTCGCGAAGTTGCGCCTTCGACCCACGGTTACTGTTCTGTTATTGAGTGCGCGCGTGCACGGCCCTGGCCGCCGGCGATGGCCTCGCGGCGGCACGCGAAGGCGGAGGCAGGGTCGCCCAAGTGTGGGGAGGCACTGGTGATCGTATAATTAGGGTTTAGGTTTCGAACTCTCCTCCCCTGTCGATCGTTACCATATATATACAGTCAGTTTCTTTCGGTTTGTTTCCATGGGTTAAACAAAACGAGCGGTGGGGAGAAAAACCTGGGCTCGGGCTTTGGTTTAGGCAGCCTGGGTCGGGCTGCTGTGGGGATGTTTTGGTCAGATGTTTTGGTGGGCTCGGGTGGAAAGCTGTGAGGCTGGGCTAAGAAGTGGAGCTGGGATTTTGGGTGTTATTCACTCCTTAAGCTGGTAAGGATACCAGTAACACAAACTTAGGATACCAGTAACACAAGCTGGTAAGGATGGCTTATGTTGGGTTTGGTATTACTTCTTTAGCCTGCTTCTTCTTTCTTTCTTCTATTTCCTTTTTCTTATTTGATTTCTTATATATATATATATATATATATATATATATATATATATATATATATATATATATATATATATATATATATATATATAAGTATGTATGAATCCATAATTAATAATAAATATTATATAATACTTAAATAAACACAAAGTCTAATAATAATTTAAGTACAAATATTTTAATCAATAACAATTATAATATTCACATAGAAAAAGCATTTGTGTATATATATAATAAAACATTCCTATATACAAAAATACAGCATTTATATAAGACATCTATTTTTTACTAATTTTTCTAATGAATAATGAAATCGTATAATCAATTAGAAAAATGTCCATACATATGAATATATATATATATATATATATATATATATATATATATATATATATATATATATATATATATATATATCTACACTTATATATAGTCTTTATAACCTCAAATAAATCCCAATAACTTTTATTTGACTAAAAATAATATGTCCAATAATAACCATAATATTGTATAATAATCACCTCAATAACTTAATAATAAATAATAATAATCAAATGCAATAAATCTACAATGATGTATATACCCCTCATGTACAGTCTAAAAATCACCAATTACACAAAATGAATTTATAATAAAACATTTTACAATTTCCGGGAAGGAGAGCTACAAATCTACCCACCTTAAAAATAATTTTGTCCTCGAAATTCTAATCCATGACTATTCTTTAAGATTCAATAAGATGTCTACCTGAATCTTAATCTTCTTAAATTTTAATTCCACAAAATAATTTCCATCCTCCTCCTAGTCATTTTGTAACTACGAATCCCTGAGGACTTCTACCCACCTTTGGTCACGCTACTCCCTCAAATCTCCTGTCGCTAAAACTTTATAATCTTCCAAGTAAGTGCTAAAATTTCTACCCATAGCTATCTACCGTACATGGCATCTATAATCATCTCTTATCTATCAAGCAACCCAAAATTTAACAAACAACAATTTATACAAGTAGCTAAGAAATATGGATAAATTTTAGGGATTTTTTGACTTTCATCCCACTTATTAATATGCATTTGTACTTACATCCCACTTTTAATTTTTTTTAGACTTACATCCCACTTTTTGTCATTAAAAGTATTTATTTTGTCACGAAAAGTATTCGTTTTGTCACAAAAAATATTTTTAGTGACAAAAGTGGGATGTAAGTCAAATAAAATTAAAAAGTGGGATGTAAGTACAAATTCATATTAATAAGTGGGATGAAAGTCAAAAAATCCCAAAATTTTAATAAGCTTGGCCATTCGTCGCTCCGAAATAGGAAGGACAGGAAGGTAAGGAAGAACAATCAAGAGCAAACATGAAGTTTCAAAAGCGATAGAGAATGTCCAATAATACCGATATAAATAGTACTTATGAACCTATTATCTTATTCGCTAAATTGGGCTACTCTAGTCCAGTCACTTGTTAATTCGAAGAACACTTGTTTCTTAGAGGGGCTTGCAATCCGTGCAATATGTAAATTCCTTCTCGAAGTTACTCTAAACAGGATTCCAAAATAGAACGAAATTTATGAAATCAAGATTGTGATTCGTTTTCGTGGTTATCTAAACACACAAACAAGGGATATAAATGTAATACAAGATCGTATCGCGACTTCTAGGTAGATAGAACAAGGGTTATGAATGACTTCTCGTTCAAAAAAGGGGAGACTACCTAATAGGTATGGGGACCTATTTCAAATGGTTCAGCTTTATAGTCCAAATATGGTGGTATGTATGTATGAGTTTTACTGGGTCTTAATGGGTTCTCAGATTGGACATTGATCGTTGGTTGGATGAACCTTAGGTTTCAATCTATACGGACTGGACAAGATCCCTATGATAAAACTATTTCTACTAGGCTAGGGTAACCTAGAATAGGTTTCCACCCGAGTGGTTGAGCTAGTTACCAGTCGGGTTGGTTAGCTAGGTTCCTAAAGCCCAAAATACGTCTTCCGTGACTTTTGTGTTTAAGTAGTACGAGAAGACACAATTGCGTGGCACACTAGTGATATGTGCGTAGTGGGCTTTGAGTAGTTCATATCCATATATTGGGTCGAAAGGTTTGATCCAAGGTTGAGTCTCTAGTGAAAGTCGGGAAGTACACCGGTATTATGGTAAGGGTTATAGCTAGTCATTTTTGACCTGAAAGTCGTACCATAAAAATAGAGTACAACGGGACGTGTTTGAGTGGGACATGATATACCTAGATGAAGGTGGACTCATCTAGATCTTGTATATGAAATTTGTTGGAAGATAACAGCTGGTCTCTTGCTCCAAATATTAATGACACGGTCGGGGACACAAAATGATCTCGATGGAAAGTGGGAGTCCATGAGACACTAATTGTCATCCTAGTAGAATCATTCTAATCAATCGATAATCCTTGTATATCCTAAAATTTTTAGAAGACTCACAGTCTATCCACCTTAGAAGTTAGGACATGGTCTTAGGGATAATGAGGTTAGAAGAATTCCAAAGTCCGGGTATCGTACCTCGACTCTTGTTAATAGAGGATAAGGTACGGCGTAATGGAATACGGTAGGTAGAAGTCAAGTCAAGGATCATTCCTCAATAAATGGTAAACAAGTGTGTACAATGACACATGGTCGATAAAATAAAATAGTCTACTCGCCCACAATATACAAGAGTTGTCGACGGGGTAACCAACTCTGAGGCACATCCCATGAAGGGATCTCTAATAACTTAGTCATGAATTTCTATTTGTGTCAACCTGCCAGACTATCGTCACAAGAGTTGTAGTGATCGTGTATTGCTGTTGACAACTGGTAGATCATAATATGACAGGGTTGGTAAGCTAGTGACTGTGGTGTTCCAATACTAGTTAGGTCTTAATATCAAAAAAATTACATAACTAGGGTAATATTTATTGGAAACCAATCTCGAGATGAGTGTCATGGTAAATGATTACCCTATTGTCCACTCATCTCATGTCTAACTGTGGCTTCGGTCGAGGAAGGGTTGGTTCAAGGCTTAAGGGTTGCTAGTTAAGGCAAGCTTCCAGCAAATAATTAGAGGCTCACAACATTTGGTTTCTTGAGAATAGATAGTCTCCTAGGTTGGCATTCTGACTAAGGGTAAAACCCTAATCATTCTCAAATTCAGATGGCTCGAAAGTCTCAATAGTAGTTTGAGGGTCGATGGGAGAACGAGTGACTCAATCACATGACTGGCCGATGGTAGCTACACTTGTGCCTACCATTATCATAGCCATGGGAATACTCTGTATCTCTCTACCATCACGAGCTTTCGTCTTTCCAAATCGATGAAAGATAAAACAATAAAGAATTCAAGGAAGATGTTACTGAATACAATTTCGTGATTCAAGGGCGAACATATAATTCAAGAGAAATTGTCAATGCAGTCGCGGATGAGATCCTAGAGACATCTACATCTCAATCCATGTAGGATAATTAAGTGAAGAGCGGACCAATTGCATCATGGTTGATCAGACCGTAATACAATGATTCTGATTAGACAATATGTTAGCGGGCGTCCCCAATAACATATATCTTGAATCAAGCTCGATAAAAGAGTAAGCTTGTAAAACTAGGCTGTAATAGCAGCATTGGTCAAAATAGTCAAAAATACAAGTATACAAGATTTTTGAAAGAAGGCACAAGTAGTTCGAGTTTTGTGAAAAATCAAAAACTTATCCGGTGTCCTTACTTATACCATCTTCCTACTATCTGCTTATCCATAAGGCCTTGGTCGACTAATGGGTTATGGATTTCCGACTTCTATATTCCAGGTAAACCTATTAGTGTTAATCAATATCTTCGTCAATAGTTCACAAGGACCACGGAATGGTAGATCGGGAGACGTGCTACCCAACTTGCAAAACTTCTACTAATATTGGCTTCGGGTCTTATGGAACATACATGGCATTGTCCTATCCTCCACAGTATCCTAAACTTGTAATCACGTCTGAAGTCATTTCTCCGAGAGTTATACCTCGCCCGTATACTCGGGCTGTGGTAAACCCTTGGATTCGTGATTTCAGGGTGATATGTTATCCGATACTCTACCTTATATTGACACAAGGGTGACTACGGTCAAAAGAGGACCACTAGCTATAGTTTAGCAACATACTATAACCTATATTTTCTCAAAACAATTTCAACTCTAGGGGTCGTGTCTCGCCAGTGCGCTGCTGGCTGCAGTGAATCCATGGTCTTCATGATTCAATTAAATGGCGACATGTACGCTGCTGTCCTGCCATTATGGGTTAACTAACATCCTTTAACTAAAATATGTAAAAAAATTCCTGGGCTTCTAGAGATTCAAACAAGTCGACTATGTAATAAGGCGTAAATATTTGTCCTATCAGTCACAATCTTTATATAAAAGATTTAATCATGGAGGAAAGAACTAGAGACAAAAGGATTACAAATATTCTAGTATCTATTCTATGTGTATTCAAACCTTTGAGGAAAAATTTGAATCAAAACTAACTTGAGGTTCATCTATGGATAACATAAAATAATAACTCTTAGGGCAAAAATAGGAACTAAATAGGCAATTTGACTAAGATATGAAGATGATATCTAAGAGGCAAGGAGAAGGAATTAATCAATTTATCATGGTTAGATCATTAATTCTAGGAAGCCATGTCTCACCAAGTGAATAATCTATCCACATTGGATCATAACTGTAGGATGTGGAAAATTATGACACGCTGTCATTTTAATCCTTACGCTCAAGGCCATACGCTTATCAAAAGTCATACGCTCAGTGAATATTTTATTATTTTCTGGGATGACAGTACGGCATATATTTAATAAAGGATGAATCTGACACGTCGTCTTTCGTGCAAGGACAGCTGTCCAATGAAGACTAGCCGTCGTATAGGTTTTCAAAGAGCCGGTTTTGTCTTTTGCGAGGACAGCTCAGCAAATCATTAATGCAAAGCCATCATTACTGTCAGTTTTGACAGTCTGTCAGCCGTCATATCTGCAGTTACGACGCTCGAGAAAATCTTTTGACAGTTATTTGAAGATATGGCGTATCAGAGAAGATTGATGATGGCCACGTGGCCATTTCTTCAGTGAGCGTATGAAGTCTATACGACTCCTTCCTTCTTCATTGAGCGTATGAAGTCTATACGACTCTTTCCTTCTTCAGTGAGCGTATGAAGTCTATACGACTCTTTCCTTCTTCAGTGAGCGTATGAAGTCTATACGACTCCTTCTTCATCAAGTGAGCGTACGACTCCTTTCTTCTCCAGTAAGCGTATCAGCTTTATCCAAGTCAGCGTATAACTCTCCTTCAACGAGGCAGCATATTACAGCAACCATATCCAGGATTACAGTCAACACACGTTCTCACGTGTCCTGTACCAGTTATCCACTTCTCTAGAAGTTATGCAACGTGGCATCCAGGCCATCAATCTCTCCTGAACATGCTCCACTACTTTCAACCGCACGCTAATGTGTCTCCATCAGAATTCGCCACGCGTCCCTGCAGTTATGCACACGTCAAGTAACTACCTGAGCGTATGCTTAAGAACAGTTATCCTGAACTCTATAAAAAAGAGTTTCTTCATCTTCATCAGACACACAGTCAATTTCAGAGAGAACAGAGAGATTGCCCAGTTGCTGTCCAAGTTCTTCAAAGTTCGAGTTTTCTTCATCGCATCGTCCAAGGGATAAAGTAATCGTCTTCTAGATTAGATTCCTACAGTTGTAATTTTTTCAGATACAAAATAAATAAAGTGAATTTATTTATGGAAAACAAATTGGCGACTCTGCTGGGGAAAGCTGTCTTCTCCAACGAGATAGCAACAACTCAATGCGATACTTCGTCGATCGGCTTGACGAAGAAGACGATAGTTGTACAATTCGACCAATCGGCTTATGAAGAAATGCTCAAGGCGAAGGTGGGCCGCACTGCTTCCTCCGCTCTTCCTGCTGCCAAAAAGAAGGGACACTCCGTCTATGTCCCTAAGTCTTCTGCAGCAGTCCGAGACACTTCTGTCACTTCTCATGCTGACAAGAACACGTCTTCAACTTCCATGAAGCACACTTAGGCTTCTCGGAACACGGCAACAGTGGCTTCTCCTAGTCACACTGACAAAGTTGGTTCTTTAACCAAGTCAGCGTGTACAAGGAAAATCATCTCTGGACATGTCAAGGTCCCTTCTTCCTCTATTCTTACGACAGCAGTCGGCTCTTTAGCCATTGATGACTCTGAGCGTATGGCATTCAAAGGGCAGCGTACGGCAAAGGCCGCGTACAAAAGCCAACATCAGGCAACGTACACTGAGCCAAAGCCAGCGTATGCTAATAAAAAGGCAGCGTATGACCAAAAGTCCAAACTGAAGTCAGCGTATGCTAACAGATATAGTCCTTTGACTGTTTCTCAAAATCAGGTTGGGGGTTCTCTTCCACAGAACATACAAATGATTCCCCCTCAACTTGCACATCTTGTGCCAACCAAGGAGAAAGACTCTTTAGTCAACTCCTCTACTCCTAAGGTCTTTACCTCTGGAGTTAATTTGACTAGTACTCTTACTAGATCAAACAATGGAAAACGCCTTTTGGCTAATTCCTCCAAAGATGGATTATTACCGACTCCTAGTCGGAATAATACTCATCTTCCTTCTCTCAAAATTTCTCGGTCTGAGAAAGGCAAATTACAAGTATCCAAGACTGATATCAAAGTCAAATCTCCTACGGATCTTCGTAATAAGCTTAATCAGAATCGGTTCGGTTCCACTGAGACAAGTATATTAGACCCTGATGCAGAATATGCCAAGAACTATGTGGCTCAAATTAATCAGTCTTTATACACTCAGGAACCAAGAAGACAGAAGAACAAAAGACAAGTTTCTACACAGAAACTATCTTCAAATACTTCCCAATCTGTTCCTACAGATCTTCGGGTATATTTGCAAAATAAACAGAGAATTGACACTCCATCAGGCTATGATATTGCTCATATTTGCCATGAAAATCATGGTTGCAACTTCCAACCTCGAGTTGTAATTCAATGTTGTTGTTCACCAAAAAGACAATCTGTTTTCGAACGGATTCAATATGAACCAATGTTGGATGAAGATGAACCTCTTTATGCTTCTGTCAACATGACTTCCAGAAATATTGGGGGTAGCATACGGTCTGATGCTATATCAGACTCTGAAGATGGTGTTTATCTCGGCACTCGATCCAGGACCGGAACCTTGACCAGAGCCTCTTCTTCTTCTCATCCAAGTGGTAATCCGGATATCACAGAAGACTTCCTTGGAGAGTCCAATTTTTCAGTATTGATTCCCGTAAAAAGCCCTGGGAAAGATACTGATTCACACAGTGATGATTCAGAACAGACTGTTTCATCATCTATTCCTCGAATGATTACCACTTACATGGCAGAGGGCGATCATGAACCTTCAACTAGCACTGAAGCTCACGAACAAAGGATTTCTTCCTTAGAACAACAGTTGAGAGCTATGACAGATACGTTGAATGCTATGCACACTCTTATGCAAGCTCAGCATCAAACTCAGCAAGTCCAACAGACAGCTCCTCCAGTTATATTAAATACTCCTGTTGTTCCAAACCCGGAACCCTCTACTATTCCGGAGGTACAATCTAATGTTCCTGAACAACCCACTCCAAGTCAGTCTGGAGCTGGGGGTGGTACATATGCTGCAGTCCCTCCTCCTAATCACACTCAACAAGTTACAACTTCCCAGTCTTCTGGAATTGTTTCTGAAGAGTTAAAGAATCTCCGAACACAATTCGAGGCAGTCAAACAGAAGGATGGTTTGCAAAGGTTAGGTATCAAGCAACCTTACCCGATAGAATGGAAGCAGGTATCGTATCCACCAAAATACAAACCTCCGACCATCTCTTTCTACGATGGGACAACCTCCCCAAGTCAGTTCATTAATCATTTTGAAGTAATGACTGATCAACTGCAACCAAGTGACGCCCTCCTTACTCGGGTGTTCATTGGTTGTCTCAAAGGAACGGCTTATGAATGGTATAGAAGTCTCTCTGATGGGTGCATTACCTCATTTGCCGGTTTCAAGCAAATGTTTCTTGAACGATTCTATGAAGGGCTCAACGACATGACCATGTCAGCCCTCATAAGAATTAAACAAAAAATAATGAAACCACTGAGGACTTCATTGAAAGATTCAGAAGAGAAGCCCTCAAAATGCCTCTCAGAACTCCCGATGCTGTTACCATCGACACTTGCAAGTCGAATCTTTTACCAATTATCAGCATGTGGACAGGGTCCACTCAGTTCCAAGATTGGCCTTCTTTCATTGTCAGTACCAAGGCTGCTGAAGTCAGTGCTGAGACCTTCAAGGGTCTGGGGGTACAAATGGCTCCTAAGGAATCAAATCAGAGCGCTAGCAATAGTACTCGACCCAACAATCGCAAAGGGAAAGAAGCTCTTGAAGTCAATCTCCAAAACAGTAGTCAAGAGGTAAAGACTACCCAAGCTACTCCAGCTCCAACAAATCAACAACAGAGATCTCCTCGGCCGAAGGAAGAATATTCTTTCGACGATGATGATGTTCAGGGTATCTTTGAATGCTTACTCAAAGGTAATAAGATTCAATTGCCAGAAATTAAAAAGCCTGATGAAGCCAATAAGACAGATCATCCAAAATACTGTCCATATCATAGAATGCTGGGTCATACAATCCGGTCTTGCTATGTATTAAAAGGGAAGATTCAAGAGATGATTAAATCAGGAGCTGTGACATTAACACCCAAAGACAAAACAGTCACAGCAAATGTAATTTCAATGCAGCTCGGTGACTTCCCTCCCTTAATGGTGGAAAGTGGGATTGTTCCTATCCCCAAAGCAACTCTCGAAGTTATAAACATCCCACCAGCACAGAATGACGGACTTGTTCCTGTCACAACTAAGAAGGGAGAGATCATGTGGATTCATCCGGATTTAATGACGGAGTTTGAAACGTCTTCCTCTTCTCCTCGGAAGACTTTCTCATCTAAAAAGAAGCTCGGGAAGACTAAGTCATGCAATGTGACTTCTAGTTTCACACCCAATTTTTATCTAACCTCTACTTTCATCTCAGCAGGAAATTCACTTCCTATGGAGATAAAATCTGTATCTCAATTTGAAGATAGGTACAAACCTGCTTTTTATTTATACAGTTCACAATCTCGTGAATTGATGGCGAAGATGGGTTATGATCTAGCCACTGCTCCGGGTTTGAACTCAGGCAAGGGACTCCGAGCACCTTTAGCCATCACTATGAGACATAACCAATCTCGTGTTGGCCTTGGTTTCTGGAATGAAGCTCTCATCAAACATAAAAGAACCAAGAGCAAAATAAAGAATTGCAGCATGGTTTCCATAGACCTTGAACCAGAATCTGAAGTTGAAGTTCATGCTGGAACTCGGTCAGGAAAAGTATATCTGAAAGATTATGCTGAAGTTCTTGAAGAAACTTCTGAAGTCCCTTCGGTTACAGCTTCAACTCCAGTCTCTACTGAAGAGCCTTTAAATGTTCCTGTTGAGACAGTTCCTTCTAAACCAACAGCAGCTGACAAAGGCAAACAACAAGTCCGCTTCGACAAACCATTGAAGAAGTC
Organism: Iris pallida; assembly: GCA_029216955.1. Lineage (NCBI taxonomy): Eukaryota > Viridiplantae > Streptophyta > Magnoliopsida > Asparagales > Iridaceae > Iris > Iris pallida. The sequence goes on along the minus strand of JANAVB010029819.1, from coordinate 5,354,309 downwards.
ATCTCCTAAAGGACTTGAAAAGCCTTATAATTTTGATATATTGGCTCAACTAGCTAATACCCCAGCTAAATTATCAATCTTCGAGCTCTTACGCCTCTCTAAAGAGACTCGAGAAACTTTAAGTGAAGCACTGCTGCAAGCAGAAACCTGCTTAACTCTTCTCAAGAAATTGGAAACAGAACCTGTTTCTCATTGCTATAATGTATTGGAATTTATTCCAAACATTACCTTTACGCAGGACGATATGCTGCTAGAGGATAATCGACATGACCGTCCTTTATATCATACAGGATATATTGATTCTATGAATGTTGATCGTCTCCTGATTGATCCAGGATCTGCTCTTAGTATTATGCAAAAAGCTATGCTAGACGCACTGAAGATACCTGTACATAGCCTTTCCAGCACTATCACTACCATCTTGGGATTTAATCAAGGAAAAAGTGAGCCTTTGGGCAAGATTCGCCTCAAATTTCAAATAGGCAATCTTCGCACTAAAGTTACTTTTTACATCATCGACAATCATGGATGCTCATACAATACTCTGTTGGGAAGACCATTCTTGCATGAACATAATGTCGTTCCTTCGACCCTTCATCAATGTTTCAAATATGTTGATGATAATGGAGAAGTTCAAAAGGAAGTTGCGGATCTCTATCCATTCAAAGGAGTTGAAGCTTATTTCAATGACGCTCGCATGTACAAAGATGAATACTCAAAAGTCTTGCAAGCTATGGATAATGATGATGAGATAGCAAAAGTTGGCACTTTTGTTATTCCTGTAAAAGGGCGTATCACTCCTCCGCAGTCTGTTAGATCATTCGAAGAAGGCTCACTAATAATTCCTGTCAGTGGACGTATTACTTCATCACCTGCTCAGGCTTCACAAGATTCACTGATAATTCCTATCAGTGGACGTACTACTGTACCGTCTTCCCAAGCTCCACAAGGCTCATTGATAATTCCAGTCAGTGGACGTACTACTTATCCACGATCTTCTTCAAGGGAGCTCACCTCTTCTGAGCCTTTTGTTATCGATCTTAATCGAAACAAAACTTCTGATTGCTCTTCCTCTCTCCCTTTTGTCATTAATTTGACTAAGTCTGATAAGGCTCAGCCTTCTGTTGTAAATACAGTATTTAATATTAATGAAGCATCTCCTTTGCAGTATATTGATGTCTGTAATCATGTACAAAGTTATTTACAATTGCTAGATAACTTAGAGTCACTAACTATAGGGGTTGTTCAAACTCTTCATACAGACGTATCATTGGAATCCATACAAAAATCATACTTCGTGGTCCCTGCTAGAAAAAAGGGAGAAAATCCGATCTTCTTTTATAAAGGACCCCAGAATCCTCCTAACTTGGAAGAAGATGACATAAACGATGATACTGGAAGGTTACAACTGCGTCGCTACAGTCAACAATCCAAAAATATCATCAAAAATATGGGTTATGACTTTAGAACCAGTCTCAATAATGGAAAAGGAAGAAGAATGCCTGTTCGAATTCCTCCATTAAAATACGGAAGGACAAAATGTGGTTTAGGTTACATTGCTCCTACTTCCTTTATCAACATAGTCCATGAAGATTCAAAGTCCGATGAAGACGAACGATCTGAGTCTTCTGATTCTCTCTCTTGGGATTCTGACACGAGTATTGGCGATCTTCATCGTTCTATTTTGTCCATCAATATGGTCTCTGTTGATGGCCCACAGAAAAATGATGAAGATGAGGATGATTTTGAAATATCACCCGAATCGGAACAATAGGCTCAAAGATTAGATAATCAATGGGAATTCAGGTTCGAGCAGAGAGAACCTCCTACCGAAGATAAACTGATCCAAATTGATGTTGGTGAAGAAGGTTCTCCTAAACCAATATTCATCAGTGAAAGTCTTTCAGAAACAGATAAGCAAGACATGATCAAGCTTATTCGTGATTATATCGATGTCTTTGCCTGGAGTTACGGAGATATGCCAGGACTAGATCCGAAGATTGCAATGCACAAACTCAATATCATGCCAAATGCTAAACCGGTCAAACAACAACAGCGACGATTTCGTCCAGACATTATGGATGCAATTGAAGCTGAAGTCAACAAGCTTATGGCTTCTGGATTTATTCGAGGGGAACAACATCCTGAATGGGTGGCTAACATCGTTCCTGTCCTTAAAAAGACTGGCAAGATTCGGGTCTGTATAGACTTTCGCGATCTCAATGCGGCTTGTCCTAAAGACGAGTTTCCTCTTCCAATTACTGATGTCATGATCGACAATACATATGGTTTCGAACGAATGTCATTTATGGATGGGTATTCGGGATACAACCAGATCAAAATGTTTCCAGATGATGAAAAACACACTTCCTTCAGAACGCCGATCGGTACATACTATTATACAGAGATGCCGTTTGGTCTCAAGAATGCAGGAGCAACATATCAGCGAGCAATGAGCACTATATTCCGCGAACATCTCCGAAAAATAGTCGAATGCTATGTTGATGATATTGCAGTCAAAAGTCGACGAAAGGAGGATCATATCCAAGATTTGAAGACTATCTTTGATTTAATGCGTCAGCATCAACTTAAAATGAACCCTACTAAGTCCTTCCTGGGCGTCTCTAGTGGTAAATTTCTCGGCTTCGTCATTACCGCTAAAGGTATACACGTGGATCCCGAGAAGATCAAAGCCATTCAAGAGATGCGTCCTCTACGCACCTTAAAAGAGCTACGAGGATTTCAAGGAAGAATTGCTTATATCAGGAGATTCATTTCCAACTTATCAGGACGCTGCAGACCATTCAACAAACTTCTGAAGAAAGGTGTATCTTTTGTCTGGAACGAAGAATGTCAAAAAACATTTGACGATATTAAACAGTATCTCATGAACCCTCCAGTTTTGGTACCTCCCGTCTCGGGGATACCATTCCTTCTATATGTTCGAGCCATGGATCATTCTCTTGGTGCATTACTTGCCCAGAAAAATAAAGATGGCCATGAACAGGCTATTTATTATCTCAGTCGCACAATGACGGGTGCTGAACCGCGTTATTCTCCAATCGAGAAAGAATGCTTAGCATTAATGTTTGCTGTTCAGAAAATGCGACATTATATTATCGGTCAAACGATTCATGTCATATCTAGAGTGAATCCTCTCAGGATTATGATGAAGAAACCTGGTGTTCTCAACTCCAGACTAGCTAATTGGGGAATCTTGTTAGCTCAATACGATATGCATTATATTCCTCAGAAGTCAGTTAAAGGACAGGCTCTTGCTGATTTTCTGGCTGCTCATACAATTCCAGAAGATTCTATATTATATGATGAGATTCCTGATGAAGTCTTGGATTCAAATCTGATTTCTGAAGAAGTTCCTACCTGGCGTCTATTCTTTGATGGAGCATCTAGAATAGGTCCTAATGGCAATATTGTCGCTGGAGTTGGGATTGTTCTTGTATCTCCAGAAGGACTAACTATTCAGAGGGCTTATTCTCTAGATCAATCATGTTCAAACAATGTAGCCGAATACAATGCATTACTCATTGGTCTTCAACTTGCTAAACATCTAGATATTCAATATTTAGAAGTTTATGGAGACTCCAAGCTTATTGTCAATCAGATCAGAGGAACGTATGAAGTTCGTCATCAGGATTTGATACCTTATCATCGAGCAACACTCTCTATAGCCTCATCTTTTGAAGACTTCTTTATTGAACATGTTCGACGAGCCTATAATGCAGAAGCTGATGCTTTAGCTAATCTTGCTGCTGTATTAGCTATACCAATCAGACGTCAGCAAGTGATAGTGGTTTATAACCGAGAACTATTCTGTGTTGAGAATAATTTGACTTTGGCTTTTCCTCACAAACCAGACAAAGATTCTTTCAACCTTGATGCTGGATTAAAGTTTGACAAAATGCCCTCGTCTTCCTCTGATTCTACTATGGAATATGTCTTTTCTAATGAAACAGAAGCCATAATTGAAGACTGGAGACGCCCGTTTCTAGACTTTGTTTTGTATGATATACTTTCTGATAATCCAAGTGAAGCAGCGTCTATTCGACGTCGATCTCTCAGATTCTATTATAATCATACGACGAAAACATTATATCATCGGTCTTACGACGGTCTTCTCCTCCGATGCATTACCGTTGAAGAAACACAACAGATAATTCGTGAAGCACATGATGGTGTTTGCGGAGCTCATCAACCAGGTCCTAAACTTCAAGATCGTATCCGACGTATGGGTTATTATTGGCCCACGATGGTGGCTGATACTATTCAATATGCTCGGAAATATAAAGCCTGTCAAATTCATGCAGACTTTATTCATCAACCGTCAGAGTTCTTACATCCAACAGCGGCATCATGGCCCTTTGAAGCTTGGGGCATGGACGTCATTGGTCCCATCAACCCACCATCATCAAGAGGACATCGGTTTATTCTAGCAATAACCGATTACTTTTCCAAATGGGCTGAAGCAATCCCGTTATCTGAAGTTAAAACTTCTAATGTTATCAACTTCATCAAACATCATGTTATCTATCGATTTGGTGTTCCTCGGCGTATTATCCATGATAACGGACCGCAGTTCGTCAGTCAGAAATTTACTCGATTCTGCGACAATCATCGGATTAATAATTTAGCTTCTACAGCATATAATCCAGCAGCCAATGGATTGGCAGAAGCTTTCAATAAAACAATCATCAAACTCTTGAAAAAGTTCGTTTCTTCCAACAAACGCAACTGGAGCGAGAAGCTTGGTGAATGTTTATGGGCCTACCGCACCACAGTTCGCAATGCGACTGGATGTACACCTTTCTCTTTAGTATATGGGTGTGAAGCTGTTCTTTCCCTTGAGATCCAGATTCCTTCTCTGAGAATTGCAATCTCCAATGAACTGACAACAGAAAACAATGATCGTCTTCGACTTCAAGAGTTGGAAGCTCTAGATGAAAAACGATTGTATGCTCAACAAAATATCGAGCTGTATCAGGCCCGAATCTCCAAAGCTTTTAACCGGAAAGTCAAAATCAGAGCATATCAGAAGGGAGAACTGGTCCTTACTGTCAGACGTCCTATGACCATGACACATATGAGCAAAGGCAAATTTGATGCGAAATGGGAAGGCCCATTCGTAGTGAACAAAGTCTTCTCTAACAGAGCATACCAGCTTGCCTCTATGGATGGGAGAGTCATGATAATGCCTATCAATGGCAAATTCTTAAAGAAATATTATGTATAATATTTTCATCATTCCCCAGCAAATATAAAATCCTTCTCTATAAAAGTTATTTCGATATCATTATCCCCAGAGGAAATTGATATTCCACCATGTATCATCTTCCCAGAGAATTTGATATTTCGTTTTATTAGATCCCCAGTGGTTTTAATAAAGATCTTGTATAGAAAATCATGTCCATATTACCTCTGAATTTTCTATCTCAAATATTTAGTCTTTTTGATTTCTGAGTCTAAAGATCAGTGAATAAAGGCAAAATTGATGTAAAGTGGGAAGGATACATCGTAAACAAAGTTTCCTTAAACAGAGTTTATTTTGACAAAATTCTTCAAGAAAAAGAGTACGTCATGGAAGATCACTGTCATCCCTCTCATACTTGGGACGAGGGCCACATACATAATCAGCAAAAGAATTTAATTCATCTTTTTCTGACCGCACCAAGAACTGACAGCCAGCCAGCCTCATTGCTTCTTCTTCTTCGGTTTCTCCTGGTTCGACCAGGAAGTCGAGGATATCTTTTGGCGGCTTGGGAGTAGATGAGCTTTCGCCCATTTCCTTCTTCTGCGGAGGTAGATGCTCTTTAGCACCTTCAGTAACTTCAGAGATGACTTCAGTCTTCTTTGTATTCTTTTCAGAAGACATTGTGGATAAAAGAGGATGATGTATGATCCTTCTACTCAAATATATGCTCTATTTATAGGCATATGGTTACAAAGATTGAAGGGACGTATTCTTTCCCGATATTCATTTCATCCATTCATTTCTCACATTCATCCGACGTTTCACATGTTCATTAATACTTGATGGTTCATCCGTTCATTTATTACATTCATTCGACGGTTCATCCATTCATCATTTCCTAAACGGTTCATCCGTTCATAATCTTCTATCAATTTATCAAGTGGGGATTCGTTATTTATCATATTTTCATAACCTCTGAATCAATTCCGAATCTATCTACTCATTTGTCATTTTTGACCTCTGTATAGAAATCAATCTATTTTCTTTTGAGTTCATACATATTATCACGTCCATAATACCTCTGATAATATCATATACTCTAAAAACAGAAAAGATGATTTTATTATCTATCATGTCCATAATTCATCCACAAATACAAATCATTGAAGCATAGAAGAAGTGTCATTTCCATTCCCATTTCACCACAAAAAGTCTATTACATTTTCTTAGACTTTCTTACAAATCATAATGGAAATCTATTACAAATCTTGGATTTTTATTCTACACCACAACGATAACCGAATAGAGATCTATCTTCTTCTTTGGATCTTCTCTGTCGGACCTTCTCCGTCAGGTTCGTTGTTGGTGGCAATTCCTGACTGTCTGGGTCTCAGTCACGACCAGATCAGCAGGAATCAAACTCTGGTCTTCTCTCTCAGACGAGAGGAGAACCACAGAGTATGGCAGCCCGAAGTCGTGGTGCTGCCAATACAATTGGTGGATGGGGGTAACCCCTCAAGGAAGACAGGAATGTATCCAAACCTTGGGATACAATTCCTAGTTCTCCCGTGAAAGGAACTCTACTACCCGATTTCTCGGTAGTAGAGTTGACTCCACCATCCAACTCTCGTGTATAAAGGCTCTTCCTACCATCTGAGGAAGACCCTTCTATCCCACGAAGAGTTCTGAGTTGTCTGATGTACGCGTCAAAAGCGTATGAGCTCCCTGATGTTGGTGTCAGAAGGACATTCTCCACAGCATCCACATCACCAATGCCAGTTCTGAAGAAAATCTTTAGCCAAGTTTCTGCGGAAAACAGCATGAAGAAAAGAATTAAATCAACAGAAATGTCATATGAAACGCACTGGTTGGTCAAGCACGCTCAGAGACAGAAAGCTTATTTTCAACAGCAAAAAACAGTACATGTATTATGCCGGACTTACCTTCAAGTTTGACGCTAAGAATTGGCAAACTGATGTCTGACATATTGCTCAGAATTCGAACATTTAGAAGCTTTTGCTTTCCGATTCGAGAGTGAAATCTCACGTTCATTTTCAGAGAAGAGAAGAAGAAAAAGAAGATGGGGATGAGTTCTGTGAAACTCTTCTGTCTATTTTAAAGTATGGAGCGCAAGCCTATTCTTGGAAAGGATCCACAAATAACGCTCATAAAATATGCAATGAGTGCCACGTGTACTTTGGAAACCAGCATAGCCTTGGAAATATTCAAAGAGTGCTTTCCACAACATTGGAAGATAGCGTAATCTACAGCTATTTATTGGTGCATGCTATTCATTGATGTACGCTATCCAGCGTAACTTACAAACATTGAAAGACAGCGTAACCTACAGCGTAATCTACAGTTATTCATTGGTGTATGATTTTCAACACAAAATTATACTAAACAGAGAATTCTTGAATATTCATTTCATTAAAGGCACTGATGGCCTTACAAAACAAAAAAGAGAGGGAAAGAAAGGGGTGCAACAAAGTCATGCTCTATTTTCCAGAGCGGCTAAGTTTGACGCCTAACTCTTCTACGCTTCGGACCCCCATGCGGTGCAACAGAGCAGCGAGCATTTCACGCTTCTCTGCGAGGCTCCGCCCATCAGAAGTAGAGGAGCCGTCCAGATCGAAGTAACCCAAGAAATTCTTGGCTAACTGCGTGGGGTCATCTTTGAACTCGATGACGAAGGGCTCCGGTTCTTTGCCTCCAAAGGTGGGGTCACCATGGGCACAGAAACCTAATTTTCGTGCTTCTTCTTCAGCCGCTTCCTTTGGAGTCATGGTTATAGGAAATATGAATGTCAAAAACTGAATTTTCTCAGTTTATATAACAAAGCTTGCTGGCGGTTCATATTCTTCCATAAATCAGATTCAATCAGTCTCGAAAAATGAAGAGTCATCATGACATTTAATAAATTCATTTTTGCATAAACAGATTTAATGCCAGCGTGTCAAGACTCATTCCCACTTTTTTATTCAAAGTAATTTCGAACTTTTGAAACTCATAAAGTTCAAAAACTTTGTAGGGGGTCTTGTAGGATGTGGAAAATTATGACACGCTGTCATTTTAATCCTTACGCTCAAGGCCATACGCTTATCAAAAGTCATACGCTCAGTGAATATTTTATTATTTTCTGGGATGACAGTACGGCATATATTTAATAAAGGATGAATCTGACACGTCGTCTTTCGTGCAAGGACAGCTGTCCAATGGAGACTAGCCGTCGTATAGGTTTTCAAAGAGCCGATTTTGTCTTTTGCGAGGACAGCTCAGCAAATCATTAATGCAAAGCCATCATTACTGTCAGTTTTGACAGTCTGTCAGCCGTCATATCTGCAGTCACGACGCTCGAGAAAATCTTTTGACAGTTATTTGAAGATATGGCGTATCAGAGAAGATTGATGATGGCCACGTGGCCATTTCTTCAGTGAGCGTATGAAGTCTATACGACTCCTTCCTTCTTCATTGAGCGTATGAAGTCTATACGACTCTTTCCTTCTTCAGTGAGCGTATGAAGTCTATACGACTCTTTCCTTCTTCAGTGAGCGTATGAAGTCTATACGACTCCTTCTTCATCAAGTGAGCGTACGACTCCTTTCTTCTCCAGTAAGCGTATCAGCTTTATCCAAGTCAGCGTATAACTCTCCTTCAACGAGGCAGCGTATTACAGCAACCATATCCAGGATTACAGTCAACACACGTTCTCACGTGTCCTGTACCAGTTATCCACTTCTCTAGAAGTTATGCAACGTGGCATCCAGGCCATCAATCTCTCCTGAACATGCTCCACTACTTTCAACCGCACGCTAATGTGTCTCCATCAGAATTCGCCATGCGTCCCTGCAGTTATGTACATGTCAAGTAACTACCTGAGCGTATGCTTAAGGACAGTTATCCTGAACTCTATAAAAAAGAGTTTCTTCATCTTCATCAGACACACAGTCAATTTCAGAGAGAACAGAGAGATTGCCCAGTTGCTGTCCAAGTTCTTCAAAGTTCGAGTTTTCTTTATCGCATCGTCCAAGGGATAAAGTAATCGTCTTCTAGATTAGATTCCTACAGTTGTAATTTTCTCAGATACAGAATAAATAAAGTGAATTTATTTATGGAAAATAATAACATCATATCAAGAGGAATAGTGTACCCATGGGGGTATGACAACTATCAAAATCAATAATTTCTCATCTATATTGCATGGCCTAGACTACCCATCGGTAATTTTGTATAGGGAACTTCTAGCCCTAGTCATTCACTTAAATTAAATTAATCCTAATTCGTGAATGAGCATTTTCTTGTCGTAGGCTTGCAATAGTACAACTAACTTAAGTACCATCACGAGTTCGCATGATTTGTGAAGACTGACCTGCATGGGCCACCACAAAAACTTGTCACGACCTACACCCATTTTTTTAAACGGATAAGAGACGTGTCCAAGCCAGCCTACGTCGCAGTGTCGGCGGTAGAACGCTGTCACGGCCATGAAGATCAAAAATCACAAATAATGCTCATTCACATAATTAATTTAATTTATAATGATCACAAGTTTTACATTTATAGAAAAATATAAACTTGTACAAATAAATGAATGACTACAACTCAACTATCTAGCTAGTCTCTAGGCTTTTGTCTGCAAGTACCCCCCGTATCTCCCGTGCTAAGTAAATCCACGGCTAACCTGAAAAATATTGGTTTCCAGTCAGGAATGGAACGAGCACAATTCACTGAATACAATTTCAATAAATGAAAATGACTATAAAATAAAGGTTAGACATCAATCATGAGTTTTGAAAATAAACAGTAAAGACGGAAAATCAGTAATAAATAAATAAATAAAATACCTTCCCAATCGTAGAAGTACCCTTGATATGTGATCGGTCTCGGGACAATTATACGACACTGTCTACACTGTCTAAAGTTACACTGTCTACACTGTCTAAAGTTACACTGTCTACACTGTCTAAAGTTACACTGTCTACAACAAATAATGCAATAAAGAAACATGGTATACTTTGAAATAATAAATCACTGTTTATACTGTCTAATTACAATAATAATCACTGTTTACACTGTCTACTTTGCAATAATAAATCACTGTCTATACTGTCTACTTTACAATAATAAATTACTGCCTAACTGTCTACACTGTCTAAGGTCAGATCACACATCGTTGGTACTTCACATTCCCGACTCAACAATTTATAATAGAATATAAAGTCACATAATCAATGACCAATCAATAAAATATAGTGAAGATCAATATCAAAATGCAGACAATAAACTGTACTCGCCTGTGGTCCTCTGCTGGTGAACCGACAATATGAACCACTCAATGTGCCACAATAGTCAACACATGCAGAAGTCTCTAAATGCTAAAATAAACAGTACCAATGTTTTCAGAATAGTCAATTAGCTAGGATTGCCTGTCCTTAAGTCCAATTCTGGACACAGGGGCAAAACGATAATTTTGGGCCAAAACGGTGTCCGCCGTTGGACCCGCTTTGCACCGAAAAGCGTGCCAGAGTCAATGGTCTCTAAAGTCGTCAAACTATATGTCTACGGATCCAGTTTTTTGATACGAACCCAACCGTATGTCCAAAGTTAGATTTTGGCGGGCCGTGCACAAAATCGCCCGTTGAGTGGGACCGTGGGACCCGCAAAACGGCGGTCCGATTCTACTGTCTCAGAATTGGACCAAATTTGCTATACAGGACCAGAAAAACGATACGGTCCTGATGGCATAAGTTTCGTCTTGATCTGACAAGCGTGCACAAAGTAATTGGAAAAATTTGCACAGAGGTCGATACGGTGAATTTTGACGGATACGTATCAATTCGTCGCGCACACGCAACCAATTTGAATTCCGTCAAAGCCCACACGACCACGAAGCCATTACACAGCTTTCAATGCTTTCGGTTCGCGACCACGTCGCCCGGATTGGCGGGACGCACGTCGTATCGAAGAATTTTATTGATTTTAAAACAGGTTTTGGTCAACTTCGGGATTCGATTTCTCGACGCTTAGTCGATGATTTCCAAATCCACAAAAAGGGTTGTGAAGCCCTATATGTTGTCTATAATTGTGCTCAAGTGGAATTTCTAAAAAGTTACTGGATCGATCAAAATCGATCGGTAAATATGGATGATTGGACTGTTAAACGTCCTATTTTTGAACAGGTTTTGATCGATCTTTGGATCGACTTATCTAACCACCTAGGGATGTAACCTACAATCTATTTGAAGGAGTTTAAAGCCTTATATATTGGGAACATACCGGAGAAGACGGGACGTAAAACGACCGCATGTGGGTGGAGTAACGTCCTCGCGAAGTTGCCCTTTCGACCCACGGTTACTGTTCTGTTATTGAGTGCGCGCGCGCGCACGGCCCTGGCCGCCGGCGATGGCCTCGCGGTGGCGCACGGAGGCGGAGGCAGGGTCGCCCAAGTGTGGGGAGGCGCTGGTCATCGTATGATTAGGGTTTAGGTTTCGAACTCTCCTCCCCTGTCGATTGTTACCATATATATACAGTCAGTTTCTTTCGGTTTGTTTCCATGGGTTAAACAAAATGAGCAGTGGAGAGAAAAACCTGGACTCGGGCTTTGGTTTAGGCAGCCTGGGTCGGGCTGCTGTGGGGATGTTTTGGTGGGATATTTTGGTGGGCTCGGGTGGAAAGCTGTGAGGCTGGGATAAGAAGTGGAGCTGGGATTTTGGGTGTTATTCACTCCTTAAGCTAGTAAGGATACCAGTAACACAAACTTAGGATACCAGTAACACAAGCTGGTAAGGATGGCTTATGCTGGGTTTGGTATTGCTTCTTTAGCCTGCTTCTTCTTTCTTTCTTCTATTTCCTTTTCTTATTTGATTTCTTTTATATATATATATATATATATATATATATATATATATATATAAGTTTGTATGAATCCATAATTAATAATAAATATTATATAATATTTAAATAAACACAAAGTCTAATAATAATTTAAGTACAAATATTTTTATCAATAACAATTATAATATTCACATAAAAAAAGCATTTGTGTATATATATAATAAAACATTCCTATATACAAAATACTGCATTTATATAAGACATCTATTTTTTACTAATTTTTCTAATGAATAATGAAATCGTATAATCAATTAGAAAAATATCCATACATATGAATATATATATATATATATATATATATATATATATATATATCTACACTTATATATAGTCTTTATAACCTCAAATAAATCCCAATAACTTTATTTGACTAAAAATAATATGACCAATAATAACCCTAATATTATATAATAATCACCTCAATAACTTAATAACAAATAATAATAATCAAATGCAATAAATCTACAATGATGTATATACCCCTCATGTACAGTCTAAAAATCACCAATTACACAAAATGAATTTATAATAAAACATTTTACAATTTCCGGGAAGGGGAGCTACAAAACGTCACCGAAGAAAGCTCCGTCTGGCGGATATTTTTCGATGGCACCTCAAGAACGGGCCCCAAAGGCCAAATCATCACAGAAGTGGGGGTAGTCTTAGTCTTCCCCGATCAGCTGGTCATCCAGCGTGCTTACTCCCTTTCGAAGCCGTGCTCCAACAATGTTGCCGAATACAACGCTCTCATCATGGGACTCCAGCTGGCACAATAGCTGGGGGTGGATCATCTGGAAGACTACGGTGACTCAAAACTCATCGTTAACCAGGTCAGAGGGCAATACGAAGTCCGCCATGAAGATCTGGTTCCTTAGCATGAAGTTGTATTGAACATTATTTCAACCTTCACCAAGTTCTTCATAGAATACGTACCCCGGTTACAAAACCTGGAGGCTGACGCTCTGGCTGGCCTCGCACCCTCATTGGCAGCACCTATCGGGACTCAACACTACGTCACGGTAGCTGGTCGAGACTTGGTCTGTCCTAAAAATAACCTATGCTCTCAAAAGGCCCATGCTATGTCAACAAGTGCTGGTATTAATGTCCGAGATTGGAGGTTTCCGTTTATCGACTTCGCTGTCTATAAAATTCTCCCAGAAGACCCAAAAGAAGCTGTCTCAGTCAGGAGGCGTTCCCTTCGATTCTATTACGATAAAGCTACTAAAATGCTGTACCGACACTCCTACGATGGACTTCTCCTTTGATGCCTGTCCAACGAAGAAGCAGCTGAAGCCCTTCGAGAAGCTCATGACGGAACTTGCGGGGCTCATCAACCTGGGCCTAAGTTGCAGGATCGACTGCGACGCATGGGTTACTACTGGCCAACCATGGCAGCCGACGCTGTCGACTATGCCAAAAAGTGCCATGCTTGTCAGCTTTATGCCGACTTCATCCATACACCGTCGGAACCACTACATCCTACGGTCGCCTCCTGGCCCTTTGAAGCTTGGGGCATGGACATTGTGGGACCTATCATCCCTCCTTCATCCAGGGGACACCGCTTCATCCTAGCTATCACTGACTACTTCTCCAAATGGGCAGAAGCAGTTCCGCTGGCTGAAGTGAAGAGCTCTAGGGTGATCAGCTTCATCAAGCACCATGTCATCTACTGTTTTGGGGTACCTCGAAGGATTATCCACGATAATGGTCCACAATTCAACAGCCATATTTTTAGCAGATTATGTGACAAGAATCGCATTCAGAACGTGACATCAACCGCCTACAACCCGACAGCTAACGGATTGGCCGAGGTGTTTAACAAAACTATCGTCAAGCTACTCAAAATGGTCGTGTCATCCAACAAACGCGACTGGGACGAAAAGCTCAGCGAATGCCTTTGGGCCTACCGCACAACGGTACGGACCCTGACGGGTAACACACCATTCTCCTTAGTCTACGGGAGTGAAGTGGTACTTGCCTCTCGAGATCCAGATACCCTCACTCCGTGTAGCAATCATAAATCAACTCACAGAAGAAGACAATCAACGTCGCCGTCTACGAGAATTGGAGGCACTTGACGAAAAATGTCTCCTAGCTCAACAGCGCATCGAACTCTATTAAGCCCGTATATCACAGGCTTTCAACAAGAAGGTCAAGCAGAGGACTTTTCAAGTAGGCAACCTGGTTCTGGCAGTCAGGAGGCCGATGGTGTTGACTCACAAGACACCAAAAAAGTTCGAGCCCAAGTGGAAGGAACCTTTCATCATAGAGACGGTATACTCAAACGGTGCTTACCGCCTCGCCAAACCCAATGGAAACTTGTTCATGATGCCCATCAACGGCAAGTTCCTAAAGTGACATCTTTCAGACATGTACTTCTATCTCCACCCAACAAGGGAGTCTGTTGACCCAATCAACAGGGCTCACGTACACCTCTCTTCCATAAAATCTTACGCTTCCGGAACCCAGCTGTTCCGTGGCGTTCTATCCTCAGTAGAAGAATAACCACGTCCACATTACCTCTGAGTTTCTCTTCTACGCCCTACAAAACATAATCTGACACCATATAGGATTATGCTGCTTATCATGTTTAACACGTCCATATTACTTCTGAGTAAACATCCCGTACAGACAACCCCTGCGTTGTCGTACATCGATCGCAGAACTTTCATGTACACATTACCTCTGAGTAGTTTCGCGTATCTCTCCAGAATCACTCCTGCCACGTCTATAACACCTCTGAGTAGGAAGACTCCATCATTTGAATCCCATATTTGCCACGTCCACATCACCTCTGAGCAAATATGTTGATTCTCTCAAACTTATTATCTGTACCTAAAAACTAAGGTGCACAAAGGATAATAGGTCCACACAAATCATCAAGTTCATGACAGTAAGAATGAACACACCACAGAACTCTTTATTCTTTATTTAAAACTAAAGGATTATATCCCCAGCAGGAGTTGCAAATTACATCAAAACAAAAAAAGGAGGGTAGGCTACAATCCCTAAGCATCACCGGGATTGGCTGAAAGCTCTTTGATCCGACGCTTCAAGTCTTCCGCCTGAGTCTCTGCGGTCGCCAGGACTCGGCGTTCAGCTTCTTGACGCATCATTTCTGTGGACTCATGGGAAGTATCATCCTCATGCTTCTCGTCCAGCTGTTGCCGCTGCTGGGCTAAGGAAAGAGCTTGGCGGGTGAAAACTGCTTCCTCCTCCTTAGATGCTACATGTTCAGTCTGGACTCGCTAAGCATCTAACAAGAGTTGGGCCCACTGGTCTTCAAGGAGGCGAATCTTGGCATTAACCTCCGCTATACTGGCGTCCAATGCAGCTCGCAACTCCACCTTCTCCTGTGCGGATTGAGATAGCCTCTCCACCGCAGCCTCAGCGTCGGCTACCTCGCGCTCCCAGACAGCCACGGTGGCCTGATAAGATGACTCAGTTTCAGCGATCAACTTCTCCTTTTCTGCTTCTATTAGAGCGAAGAGATCATTTCACTGGATACTCTGAAACTCAGAAAGCAGCTGGTCGAGCTCGGCCACCGATGCCTCCAGAATCTCGGCCATATGGTCATGACCCTGGTGGGAACATATCAGATCGATGTGAGGGAGCGCCATAGTTTTTGTCGTTGCGAAACTCCTATTGGCATTCATCACTGCCGATACGCCCCTCTGCAGCATCTTGTACACTGCCTTAATGATGAACTTCACGTACTCATCCGCATCCGCCAGCACTTGTGGCGTCATAACAGGAGTTGGAGGAGCTGCTCTAGACGGTGGACCAGAAGAAGACCCGTCGACTTCAATCTGTGAGGTTGAAACCTCGGCATCAACGGACTCTCCCTCAATTGGGGCTTGAACTTCGCCACCGGCCCGAGGAGCCAAAAGAGCGAAAGGAGCCAAGAGGGGCGTCGATATCCTGCCCCAAGTAGAAGGAGCAACAGGGGGTTCCAGCAAACCCTTACCCTTCTCAAGCTCGAAGGGACCTCTGACATCAGGGGCTATCTCCTCCGCATCCAACACACTATCAGCAGGCCGCACGGGACCTTCCTCCTCTGGCAAGGCAGCGAGATCAGCACTTGTCTCCTGACTCGGCTCCCCTGGAGTCAGGCTCGGCAGACGAGTCTCACCTTCCACATCAAATCCCTCTGCGGGGATAGAATCTGTCGCTGTCTCCTGGTCGACAGCCACCTCAGCCTCCGCTGCTGAGTCTGGGGTAGGGCTCGGCAACGATACAGCCGACCTCCCCTCATCATGACAAGGAGGGGAATCAGCCCTCTCATCTGTTTCAATCTTGTCTATTGCTCCTACAATAGGCTCACTCATCTCTGGAGGAACGTCATCTGAAGATGACGAACTCCACTCCACTCCACTTCCTCATCCGGAAGCCCCTTATCTGCTGGGTCCTTAATGTCAAAGACCCCCACGACAGCTTGCACCCTCCCGAGAACTGCTTCAACCTCAGCTTCCCTTCCAACATAGTCAGGAGATACTAAAATCTCCGTAGGAACGACATTATCCGGATTCTCCTCCACGGAAGACATTACAATAGGTGGAATGCGCTCATTAGAAGAGCTCGCCACCTCCTTCGGTTTACTGATGTCCAGTTTCAAAACCCGGGTTTTTTCTTCAACGGTTCCTACAAAAGGAAAGCATATGTCACAAAGATGACAGAAGGAGCCAGATTATGGAGAACGCCTTTACCTCTGATTCCATTGGCGTTACCGGCGGCACTCCCGTAGCCTTTGGAGTCGTCATTTTTCTCGGCCTTTTGGTGCAGACGAACTGGCTTCTGCGTCAACCCGCCTCTTCCCAGCTGGGGGATCTTCCCGAGTACCTCCCATTGACGCTGCAGCAGCAGCCCGATATCCCGCCACCTCTGGTGGACGATATGACCGGGCCGCAACCAACATGTTCTTCGTAGCCTGTAACTGAGTTCCAACGATGAAACTAGTCTTCCTATCATAATCAGGAGGCACAGTATTCATGGCACAATATAGCTTAACGGCCGAATACATGATTTGTGGCCGAGGGTTGTGAACTGGTATATTAAAGCAAACCCCGGTGCACCCGGCATTGTAATATTGCCAACCCCGGGCTCCATCCAATAAACTTCCAGCAAACCCCAGACTGTTACTGGGGTTTCGTAACATTAGCTGGGTGTAACCAAACTGGCGAGCAAACCGGCTCGACAGATATGGCTCCAGATAACACTTATTCTGGTTGCGGTAGATCAAGTGGGAAGGCAGAATACTCCGTAACCAACGAAACCCCCATTTCGGCAGAGTGATCGCATCCTCACCAGAATCTTCCAAATCTTGGTCAGCCTCAAAATCTTTGAAGATGGAACTGACCTTGACGATCTTCCACCCCTGAAGATAAGACAAGACTCTCCTACAGACGGGGACGCCGGTGTGCAGCCACTTCCTCTTGTAGAAGCGGCGGATAAAGGCGTCACCTTCAATGTAATCATCTTCAGGACCCAGACTCATCACGTTCGGGTGATACAGAATCAACCATCCTATCAGATAATGGAATGGTAGCTCAGTACGGAGAAAGTTGTCTTTCCTGCCCCTCTCATGGACCACATCGTCCGCGAAATTCCTCAAACCCTGCAGCAGGTTACACACCATCGCGGGGAGGAGAGCCAAAGGGCGACCAAAAACCAGTTTCACTGCTGGCAAAATGAGTTTCCAGGTCACCCTCTCCACAGAGCCAGACCCACATGAGAATACACAGTCCCGGAGCCATATCATCAAGTATGCAGTCAATACTGCCTTGGATGACATCCGGTGCATGCAATACCAAAAATAGCTGTATACATCCTCGCCACTCTCATTTGAACGAGGAACTTTTTTGCCTAGTCGGCTCATTTCGGTGGTTACTTCCGCAGGCTTCAGTCCCTGTGGAGTCGTAAATCGAACCTTCGTAGAGTCTGCCAGGTCCTGCTTGAAGATATAATCCCTCCATGTAGTCACATGAGGCTGTGACTTGCCTTTGTCCTTTCGTTGCAGCAGATAATGATGGCTCGCCACCTCTTTGAAGACAGCCATCATCTCCGGATCCTTTTCCAGAACAAAGATCTGCTCATTTGTCAGGAAATATTCCTCGTACGGTTTTGAGCCCCAGGGAAGCTTGGACACCTCGTACATCTCATGGAGAGCCAATCCCAACTCCCCCACTGGAGTAAAGAAAGTGCCAGTCTTGGTATTGAACATTTCCAAGAGTGCAAGGAACATATGCTTGTTGAGATCCACGTCGGCTTGTGTGGCATGGATAGCGGCCGTCAGCCCAATCTCTTTAAGCTCGGCTTTGAACTTCGACAACACCCAAAGGGTCAAATCGTTCCACTTCGGCACGTGGTGACACCAACCTTCAACCCTAAAGCTCGGATACATAACCTTCAATATTAGCATCCGATTTGCAAAGGTCGAAGTACTAAAGACAAAGGTGTCATTAGGGACATCACTATAAAGGCTCCCAGGACACAAAGTTCGGCAACTGAACGAAGGCCCGGCTTGCGAGGCGGCCATGGTATCCTTTTGATTCGAAGTAATATCAATCGAAAGGGTACCCCCCACGGCCCCTCCTTGAGAAGGAGTAAGTTTCCATGGCATCCTTCTCTTGGAAGCCAAACGGTAGAAGGCTGTCAGTGGCAATTGGCGTTCAAGTTGCCGCATGTACAGAACCATGCCCTTTGTAGAGAACAACCAGTCTTCCTTGATCTTCAGCACCTTCGCCTCGGTGGAAGTCAAGCGGTCACCAAATTGAAAGGCAGGTTTCAAGAAGGTCACATCCTCGTACTCGGCGAATTTCAGTTTGCCGCTCTCCATCATGCTCTGGAGGTAAATAGGCGACTGATCCCGAATTTGTAGCAGTCTCTCGGAAGGCTGATTCAGTAGGATAGCAGCCTTCACAGAGTTAATAACCTCTTCGTCGAAATCAACTCCCATTTGGCAAAAAGAAGCATCCAGAAGGACTTCGTTCAATAAAAGAATAGTCATCGACACTGACATAGCAAAAATAAAGTCAGGCAACATAGAAGCCTGAAAAAGACAAAATATTGAGTGTGTCAAGCTTCGACGCATTATCAGGGTTTAAACCCATACGCGTCAGCAGGGAAGCTTCGGCGCATCATCAGGGCTTAAACCCATGCGCGTCAGCAGGGAAGCTTCGGCGCATCATCAGGGTTAAACCCATGCGCGTCAGCAGTGAAACCTCGGCACATAATCAGGGCCTAAACCCATGTACGTCGGCGATAAAGAGTTATGGCACAATAAAGAATTCAAGGGAGATGTTACTGAATACAATTTCGTGATTCAAGGGCGAACATATAATTCAAGAGGAATTGTCAATGCAGTCGCGGATGAGATTCTAGAGACATCTACATCTCAATCCACGTAGGATAATTAAGTGAAGAGCGAACCAATTGCATCATGGTTGATCAGACCGTAATACAATGATTCTGATTAGACAATATGTTAGCGGGCGTCCCCAATAACATATGTCTTGAATCAAGCTCGATAAAAGAGTAAGCTTGCAAAACTAGGCTGTAATAGCAGCATTGGTCAAAATAGTCAAAAATACAAGTATACAAGATTTTGAAAGAAGGTACAAGTAGTTCGAGTTTTGTGAAAAATCAAAACCTTATCCGGTGTCCTTACTTATACCATCTTCCTATTATCTGCTTATCCATAAGGCCTTGGTCGACTAATAGGTTATGGATTTTCGACTTCTATATTCCAGGTAAACCTATTAGTGTTAATCAATATCCTCGTCAATAGGTCACAAGGACCACGGAATGGTAGATCGGGAGACGTGCTACCCAACTTGCAAAACTTCTACTAATATTGGCTTCGGGTCTTATGGAACATACATGGCATTGTTCTATCCTCCATAGTATCCTAAACTTGTAATCACGTCTGAAGTCATTTCTCCGAGAGTTATACCTCGCCCGTATACTCGGGCTGTGGTAAACCCTTGGATTCGTGATTTTAAGGTGATATGTTATCCGATACTCTACCTTATATTGACACAAGGGTGACTACGGTCAAAAGAGGACCACTAGCTATAGTTTAGCAACATACTATAACCTATATTTTCTTAAAACAATTTCAACTCTAGGGGTCGTGTCTCGCCAGTGCGCTGCTGGCTGCAGCGAATCCATGGTCTTCATGATTCAATTAAATGACGACATGTACGCTGCTGTCCTGCCATTATGGGTTAACTAACATCCTTTAACTAAAATATGTAAAAAAATTCCTGGGCTTCTAGAGATTCAAACAAGTCGACTATGTAATAAGGCGTAAATATTTGTCCTATCAGTCACAATCTTTAAATAAAAGATTTAATCATGGAGGAAAGAACTAGAGACAAAAGGATTACAAACATTCTAGTATCTATTCTATGTGTATTCAAACCTTTGAGAAAAACTTTGAATCAAAACTAACTTGAGGTTCATCTATGGATAACAGAAAATAATAACTCTTAGGGCAAAAATAGGAACTAAATAGGCAATTTGACTAAGATATGAAGATGGTATCTAAGAGGCAAGGAGAAGGAATTAATCAATTTATCATGGTTAGATCATTAATTCTAGGAAGCCATGTCTCACCAAGTGAATAATCTATCCACATTGGATCATAACGTCATATCAAGAGGAATAGTGTACCCATGGGGGTATGACAACTATCAAAATCAATAATTCCTCATCTATATTGCATGGCCTAGACTATCCATCGATAATTTGTATAGGGGACTTTTAGCCCTAGTCATTCACTTAAATTAAATTAATCCTAATTCGTGAATGAGTATTTCCTTGTCGCAGGCTCGCAATAGTACAACTAACTTAAGTACCATCACGAGTTCGCATGATTTGCGAAGACTGACCTGCATGGGCCACCACAAAAACTTGTCACGACCCACACCCATTTTTTTTAAATGGATAAGAGACGTGTCCAAGCCAGCCTACGCCGCAGTGTCGGCGGTAGAACGCTGTCACGGCCATGAAGATCAAAAATCACAAATAATGCTCATTCACATAATTAATTTAATTTACAATGATCACAAGTTTAAATTTGTAGAAAAATATAAACTTGTACAAATAAATGAATGACTACAACTCAACTATCTAGCTAGTCTCTAGGCTTTTGTCTGCAAGTACCCCCGTATCTCCCCTGCTAAGTGAATCCACGGCTAACCTGAAAAATATTAGTTTCCAGTCAGGAATGGAACGAGCACAATTCACTGAATACAATTTCAATAAATGAAAGTGACTATAAAACAAAGGTTAGACATCAATCATGAGTTTTGAAATAAACAGTAAAGACGGAAAATCAGTAATAAATAAATAAACAAAATACCTTCCCAATCGTAGAAGTATCCTTGATATGTGATCGATCTCGGGACAATTATACGACACTGTCTACACTGTCTAAAGTTACACTGTCTACACTGTCTAAAGTTACACTGTCTACAGCAAATAATGCAATAAAGAAATATGGTATACTTTGAAATAATAAATCACTGTTTACACTGTCTAATTGCAATAATAAATCACTGTCTACACTGTCTACTTTGCAATAATAAATCACTGTCTACACTTGTTTGCCATTGATTGTAAAAGAACAGAATAATTATCGGAGGACTGAACTTAGACTCACAATACAAACTCGCTCGCACAAAGAAAGCCTAGGGACGAAAACCTAGGTACAGCAGACTAAGTGCGATTGTTTATTTTTGATTCTGGGGGGTGACGATAGAGGCTCGGAAAAGCGACGGCCGCTCTGCCTTACTCCTTGGACGATCAGTATGCAGTCTTGACTCGGGAAAGATTTGCTCGGCGTTGACGAAGAAAGGCTCTTCTTGCTCCTCTCTGGTTGCTCTCTGGGCTTCTCTCTCTCTGTGATTGTCACGAAAAAAAGGGGAACTCTCTCTCTGTGGGTATCTCTCTCTTCTTATTTTTTTTATTATTGCCGCCCTCTTTTTTTTTTATGGAATGCTGCTGGCTATTTATAAGGGTGGGATGTGATTATTAGGGTTTGCTATCTGTTTGGAATATCGACGCTCCTTCATTCTATCTGGACCCTTGATCTTGATCATAACGAATCTCGGCCACTAATGCGGATAGTACCAAATCTTATGAGCAGGTAATGCTGATTGCTTTAAATCTTCGTGATTGGTTATGCTAATATCTGATTGCTCGCCACGTGTCTTGCTGATGATGTCAAATATTCTCGTTGGGATTCGGTCGAATCTTTAATGCCACGTCTTTTGATTGAAGATCCTGCCAGGGCCGCATAGAGTGGCCAATACTTGAGCCGCAGGGAGATACCCTTCATGAGCCGCATGAGTCAACATCTCGTCGAGCCGCAGGGGACGAACTTTCGTGAGCCTCATATGCGTGGTCTTTGCGAACCGCAGGAGACGACCTCTCCATGAGCCGTATAGTTTCTGTGGGCCGCATGTGGTATTGAGCCGCATAGGCCGGGCTATGAGTGGACCGCATATGGCGGATTTCTGTTAATCATATTAGAATGACGCCTCACGGAGCCGCATGAAGCTGTTCTTTAACCGAGCCGCATGAGACTTTTGCCACGTGGCAACATAGGATTTCTGACAGATCGGGTCAGAGATCTTCTTCTTTTTCCGAAGAATCTGTCATTATGGCAGAGCCATTATGACACTTTATGTCAGAGACGTCGCAGCCGTCGAGTCGTGTCAGAGCATTAAAATGAGGCCATTACTCCAATGGCCAACTGTAGGGGGGTCACACGTGGCATCGATTTGAGCCGCATGTCCTCGAGCCGCATGAGTCTGGGGGTCTCCTTTTTGGCCGCATAAAGCAACTCCAGTATGAACCGCATAGGCTTGCTGTCCAGAGCCGCATGGGTCATTATGCCTTTATTTCTAATATTTTCCATGCTTCTACAGGACCCCCTTCAAAGTTTTCAATTTGTAAAATTGGAACACTTTGAATAAGAAGCATGGCCCCGTTCATGCCGCATAAGTGTCTCAGCCGCATAGAGTTAGCTGTCCGCATAGACTCTTTTCCACATGTCCTGATTAAATGCTCTTGATTTGTTTTGATTTCATGCCATCTCTTGGGGGAGTATCCTAAGGGTTTTTTCCTTCTGATTGTCCAGTTTGCCTCGATAGCCGAAGGGTCGATCATGTCGTTCGAGGCGTCGTTCAGTAATCCTTCTTTTTCTATAAATAGACGGGTTTTAGATTTTTTTGACTGAAAACTCCTGTCTTGTTTTCTTCTTCAACTGACAAACAGTAATGGCGCCTAGGGTTTCCAAGATTGTGAAGAAGGCCGCGGCGAGGAGAAAGAAATCGGCTTCATCGTCGACCGTCGCACCCCCCATCTGCCTTGATGTGCACGTCGCCATCGAAGGTAATAACCTATGTAGAAGATTGGGTATTTTGAAACCCTAACAGGGTCTGCTCTACTGTCTCCTCCGTGCACGCAACCACGTGACCCACATACACGTTCCCTGATTGAGCCGCATGGGGTATACCCCATGTCTGAGCCACAGACGAGTTACGTGATTCGCATGCACGTCCATGAAACCCTAATAGGGTCCGATCTACTGCTTACTTTGTGCACGCAACCACATGACCTGCATACACGTCCTTTGATCGAGCCGCATGGGGTATACCCCATGTCTGAGCCGCATACGAATTACATGGTCTGCCTACACGTCTCATGCATAGGAGCCGCCTGTGAGTTGTCTTTAAACGTGCCGCATGACTATTTTCTGAATATCTTTTTATTTTGTCTTTCCGTCTTTGATTCTTTCAGTATCTCCGCTGAGCGCTGAGGTTGCAGTCACAGAGGAACCGCCACCCCCTGTCATCGACCAGGGGTCTCCCTCTGTTAAGGAAGAAACGAAGAAGGAAGACTCGTCGTCTGCACAGGATAGTCTCTCTCCGAGCGTCGAAACAACTGGGGGTGATAGCTCGGGGAATTCTGATACTCCTATTCCAGATGAGGATCTCCTTCAACTGCATCCTTCCTATGTAAGGTGGTTGAGGGAGTGGTATGGGCGTTTCTGTAACTAGGTTTTAGGAATCTCTTACGGATATCTATTCTCTGTCTGCATGTTTCTATCTGTTTAGCTGTGGTTTGTGTCTTTCCTTTCCATCTGAAGAAGTGGTGAAGAATTTCCTTTAGTTTTGCTTGTTAATTGCGTGAATGTAGCTGAACTTTTTAATGAAAGAAATGTATTTGCTTCCCTCCTTTCTTGTCATGATTTACTTTTAATAGGATATTCTGTGTGAACTTTGTATCCCTGGTGTACCCCACGATAATTTGGATTATGACTGGCATGCTTATCCTGAAAGAATGGGGTTATGTCAAGTCTGGGGACTTTATTTTCCAACGGGATCTTTTGCTCATTTGGGCGACGTCGTTGCCTCCAGAGCCGGTGTATCGAACTAGTCAGTGGTTTGAGCGGTCGACTGCCTCGCTGAAAGACCATTTCTTGACGTTTTGTGGCCTCCGGATCATAGTTGTTCCTCTGTCTTATCCTGCTTATTTTCTCTTTATTTCTATCTTGTAGCAGTGATATAATCCCGGAGGATGTGAAACTTCGAAAATGGATATGTTTCATCTTCATCTTGTACTTGCGGTGTTTATGGAATTTGGACTTGCTGGGGGATTTATTTGTGGACCTGTTATCCTAGGCGTACCTTGGTTTTAGGTACGGATAACAGTTTAGATAGGATGTCCGGGACAGTCACAACAAAGTGGTCATGGATGTTTTTGGTACTGGGGGAAGGAATGCCGTAGAGCAGCTGGGCTCCCGGGGCACGGTAAGATGGTGGATTTATGCTAAGAAGCTTAGCGAATGAATATTTGTGGACCTATTACCCTTGGCGTACCCTAGTTCAGGATGCGGATAATAGGGTGAGAGGGAACCGAACACATTTGCTCAGAGGTTATGATGACATGGCAAACATGAAGGTTTTATCCTGAAACCTTCCTGCTCAGCGGTAATGAGAACATGGCAGGAGAGACTTTTCGGAAGCTATTTGTGGTCAACAGAGGACATTTGTGGTCAACAAAGGACATTTGTGGTCAACAGAGGACATTTGTGGACCTATTATCCTTGTCGTACTCTGGTTGTGAGTACAGATAATAGATTGAGAGGGAACCAACATACTTGCTCAGAGGTAATGTGGACATGGCAAATATGGTGATTTCTTCGACAGAGCCTTCCCACTCAGAGGTAATGAGGACATGGCAGGAGTGGGCTCAATGAAGAAGGGGTGCATAGAGCTACTCAGAGGTAGGAGGACATGGAAGTTCTATGCGAGGGGGCGGTTTGTTTTTTGGTGGTAGTGAAAACGACTCAGAGGTAATGAGGACATGGTCGTTTCGGAGATTGGCGGATCGATTACCCTTTTTTGTGCACTGGGAGTACGGGTAGTGGATCATGAGGGAGGATCTCTTTCAGGAAGAAAGTTCAGAGGCGTAATTATACGTGACTTACTATCTGATAGAGTGACCGGGATGTAAGTTCAGAGGTACCAGCAGGTACATAACTTGGTGATTCAGAATATTGAGGAAGTGAGGGTTTAGCGACGCCAGCAGGTGTATGGCTCGGTAATCTGAAATATTGTGGATGTGGGTTCAGTGGTATCAATGGATACATGACTCGATAATTTGGAAAATGTTGTCTAAACATAGTATTTCTTCAGAAACTTGCCGTTGACGGGCAACATAAGTAAGTCCCCATTCTGTTTGGCGAGACGGTAGGCGCCGTTGGAAAACACGGCCTCAATGATAAATGGGCCTTCCCATTTGGCTAGAATTTGCCTGCGGTCTTGTGAGTCATGACCATTGGCCTCCGGACTGCCAGAACGAGATCGTCCACTTGGAATGTTCTGATTTTGACCTTCTTGTTGAAGGCCCCTGAGACACGTGCTTGGTATAGCTCGATCCTTTGCTGAGCTAAGAGGCATTTTTCATCTAGGGCCTCCAACTCTTATAGTCAGCGTCGGTAGTTATCGTCTGTTGTCAATTGATAAGTGAGGGCGACGCGGAGTGAGGGAATCTGAATTTCCAGTGGGAGGACTGCCTCGCTCCCATATACTAGAGAGAATGGTGTATTCCCAGTAGCTGTTCGAATCGTGGTGCGATAGGCCCATAAACATTCGTCGAGCTTCTCGTTCCAGTCGCGTTTGTTGGAAGATACAAACTTCTTGAGGAGTTTGATGATTGTTTGTTGAATGCTTCTGCTAACCCATTCGATGCCGGGTTGTATGGTGTTGAAGCAACATTCTGAATGCGGTGCTTATCGCAGAATCGGTAGAATGCGTGGCTTATAAACTGCGGACCATTGTCATGGATGATCCTTCGTGGCAATCCAAAGCGATATATGACGTGATGCTTGAGAAAGCTAATCACGTTTGAAGTTTTGACTTCTGCGAGTGGGATAGCTTCCGTCCATTTGGAGAAATAATCAGTGATCGCAAGTATGAAGCGATGTCCTCGAGAGGAAGGTGGGGTGATTGGACCAATGATATCCATTCCCCATGCTTCAAATGGCCAAGACGCCACCGTTGGATGTAGAAAACTCGGATGGTTGGTGAATGAAGTCTGCGTGGACTTGGCAGGCCTTGCATTTTCTGGCGTAGTCTATTGCGTCTGCCACCATCGTGGGCCAGTAGTAGCCCATCCGGCGAAGGCGGTCTTGCAGTTTAGGGCCAGGCTGATGGGCCCCACAGACACCGTCGTGAGCTTCTCGTACAGCTTCTTTGGCTTCTGCGTTTGATAAGCACCGGAGCAATAACCCGTCGTAGGATCGTCGATATAGCATCTTTGTCTCTGTGTCGTAGAAGAATCTGAGGGAACGTCGTCTGATGGAGGTGGCTTCCCTTGGATTCTCGGGGAGGATGTCGTATACGACGAAGTCAATGAACGGCTGCCTCCAGTC
The DNA here is from genome assembly GCA_029216955.1 of Iris pallida. Classification (NCBI taxonomy): domain Eukaryota; kingdom Viridiplantae; phylum Streptophyta; class Magnoliopsida; order Asparagales; family Iridaceae; genus Iris; species Iris pallida. The sequence goes on along the minus strand of JANAVB010029819.1, from coordinate 5,327,262 downwards.
TGGTGTTTCGTCGATTGACTGGGCGGAATAGCTTACCATGAATTGGATATTGTTCTTGGGACAGACCAGTTCGTGGCCTATCACGTCAACCGAGTGATGGGCTTGGTTCGGCACTGCTAAGGAAGCGGCAAGGCCTGCTAGGGCATCGGCTTCGATATTTTGAAGTCTGGGGACGTGTTCGATGAAGAATCCCTCGAATGAGGAGATGATGTTGATTGCTATTTGGTGGTAGGGGATCATGTCTTCATGGCGGACTTCGTACGACCCCCGAATCTGGTTGACGATTAATTGTGAATCGCCGTATGCTTCAAGATATTCTACCCCCAGCTCCTTCGCGAGTTAGTGGCCAATGACCAAAGCGTTGTACTCGGCCACATTGTTGGAACAGGGCTCCGTGAGAGAGTAGGCGCGATTGATCACTAGCCCGGTAGGAGAGATCAATACCACTCCGACCCCGACGACGATATTTCCCTTGGGTCCAGTTCTTGAAGCGCCATCGAAGAACATCCTCCATATGTTATCGTGGGTGGTTGTATTCGAATCGGCGACCTCATCTGGGATTTCCTCGTATATTTTGGATAGCCCCGATCCTGGATGGGCTGCCAAAAGTCTGCCAGGGCTTGGCCTTTGACAGCCTTCTGTGGGACGAAGATCATATGATATGGGGATAGTAGTATCGCCCATGTAGCGAGGCGAGAGCTAAGCGCCCCTGGTTTAGTCATGAGGACCCTGAGGGGATTTACCCATGAGATCACATGTATGGTTTGTCCTGTAACATAATGTCGCATCTTTTGAATGGCGAATACCAAGGCGAGGCATTCTTTCTCCACGGCAGTGTATCGATGTTCGGGCCCGACCATCATTCGGCTGAGATAGTATATAGCTTGCTCGTGGCCTGCGTCGTTGTTTTGTGCCAGCAGGGCACCGAGGGAGTGTTCCATTGCTCGTACATAGAGTAGGAATAGTTTTCCAGGGACCGGGGCCACCAGGACTGGGGGATTTGACAAATATTCTTTGATGTCGTCGAAAGCACGCTGGCATTCCTCGTCCCATACGAATGAGACTCCCTTCTTTATAGGTGGTGAAGGATCGGCATCGCCCGGAAGATTGGAAATGAACTTCTGATATAAGCTAGTCTCCCTTGGAGGCCTCTAAGTTCGCGGAGATTTTTCGGGGGACCCATCTCCATTATTGCCTTGGTTTTCTCAGGGTCTACATGGATACCCCGTGCAGTGATGATAAAACCTAAGAACTTCCCGCGATACGCCCAAGAATGACTTTGTAGGGTTCATCTTCAGATTGTGGGCTCGCATCAGGTCGAATACCGTTCTCAGATCTTGCAGATGATCTTCCTTACGGCGACTCTTGACAGCGATGTCGTCGACGTAGCATTCCACTGTCTTGCGCAAATGTTCTCTGAAATGATACTCATAGCCCGCTGATATGTGGCACCAGCGTTCTTTAGACCGAATGGCATGACTGTGTAGCAGTACGTACCGATCGGTGTTCTAAATGATGTGTGCTTCTCGTCGTCGGGGGACATCTTAATTTGATTATATCTCGAGAATCCATCCATGAATGACATACGTTCGAAGCCGCATGTGTGGTCAATCATGATGTCCGTGATTAGGAAGGGAAATTCGTCTTTCGGACATGCTCATTTAGATTACGGAAGTCGATGCAGATTTGGATTTTTTCGTTCTTCTTAAGGACCGGGACTATATTGGCGACCCAATCAGGGTGCTGCTCCTCTCGGATGAAGCCGCTGGCTATCAGCTTGTTGACTTCGGCTTCGATTGCGTCCATGACTCCTGGGCGGAAACGTCGTTGCTGTTGCTTGACTGGCTTTGCATCCGGCCGTATGTTGAGTTTATGAAGAGCAATATCGGGATCTAATCCCGATATATCTTCGTAACTCCAGGCAAATACGTCAATATATTCTCTGATGAGTTCCAGTAGTGATTCTCGTTCCTCGTCTGTTAGGCTTTTACTAACGAAGATTGGCTTTGGAGAGGATTCGGTGCCGAGGTCGACCTGCATAACTTCATCCTCTGTAGGAGGTTCTCTCAGCTTGAACCGCTTTTCCCATTGTGCGTCTAGCTGTTGGGCCCATGGCTCAAGCTCGAGGATTTCAGGAATGTCCTCGTTTTCTTCGTAAGCGTCGGCGAATGCCATGTTGGCTGACAGGACCTGTCTGAATATGTCTCCGATGCTGGTATTCGAGTCGGAAGTTGGTGACCCGGTTGAATGTGACTGGCAGTCGCATTCTTCATCTGAATTCTCCGGGGTCGTCGTGGGAGTTACGTACCCTAGTCCGCATCGAGTTTTGCTATAGTAGTCCCGTGGCTTACCAGACGGTACTGGGGGCTTTAAAGGTAGTCGCCGTCCGGTACCGTAATTCAGACCTGGTGTAGTTTCTAGATCATATCCTTGCTTCTGCATGAGGTATTTGGACTGGGGACTATAAAGGTATAGAGGCAATCTCCCGGCATCTGACTCAAGATCGACTTCTTTTACGGTGAAGGGGTACGGATCGTCTTTTTGGCCGAAGATAATCGGGTGGTCCCCTCCCTCGATTATTCGGTAAGCGTCTTCTGCTGGAGTAAGCTGGATTGTGGTATATACATTTACCACTTATGTGTGTAGGTGAGTGCCTATACCGTGGTCCATAGCATACATTGCACATAGCTTATTGAGCTCGGTGTAGTTCAAAGATAGCCTTTATTGACAAAATAAGGTATCTTCTCGAGAGGGATTACATCATCCGCGGAAGGGGTATCGGAGTGGGCAGCCACATACTTGGCTAATTCTGGTTCTTCTTCGGCCACCCCCTGTATAAGTGAAGACTGAGAGATCGACCTAGTCAGCTTGATCTTCAGAGGCTCGACTGGCAGAGCAGGTCATGGAGTTGTTGGCAGACTGGCAACCCCCAGTTTGGCATCTAATGCAGGGCGAGGAGTGGATGGTTCGCTAGAAGCGTTTGACTTCGCATCGGGGTGATGTCCCTTTCTAGGAAGACGTATCGTAAGCGGTCTATCGGAGGGTTTGAGCTTCTCCGTTTGGAGCTGACCGACTCTCGGTAGTCTGATGGTAAGTGGCCCTGGTGTGGGTTTCGGCGCTTGGCCAGACCTTGGTAGCCGGATTCTCATTTGTTTTTCTTGTGCCGACAGACTGATTGCGTCCTTACGCAGAGTAGCCGTAAGGGGTGCAGAACTGCCCGGTTTGCGAGCCTGGAGGTGGATCGTCAGAGGTTCTTCTGATCCTGTGGTTGTCTTGGTGTGAGCTTGCACCTCCTCTTCGACCAGGTGCTTCTTTGATTTTTCGTACAGACATGAATCTGAGTAATAAGATTCGACTCCTTTGAAGGGATCGATATCAGTAAACTCTGTCCTCACGAAGCCGTGCTTATCGACATATTTGAAGCACTGGTGTAGCGTGGAAGGCACGATCATGTAATCGTGTATCCAAGGCCGCCCAGAAGGATATTGTAAGATGTGTCGGCATCTATGACGTAGCAGGTGACTTCTGATTGGAGATCGCCGATCTGACATTTCAAGCGTATCTTCCCTATTGGGTAGCTCCTGCCCGAATTGAAACTGCTAATGGCGGGTGCTTGTAGGTGTTAGGCGGTGCATCGGAATGCGAAGATGATGTAGCAGACCCTTCGGAATGATGCTTATGGAGGATCCAGGATCAATGTTCATTCGGTCCACCTTCACGTCGCCGATGTATCAGTGTAGTACAATGGGCGATCGTGCAGGTTAGTTTTGATGAGCATATCCTGCGGAGAGAAGACGATATTGGGCATTGCCCCTGTACACGTACTATCTTGGAGCTCTGCAGGTTGGTTATCTCCTGTAAGGTTGACCTGAGCCAAATATGCGTCGGCATTTTGGAGCGCCTCGCTTAAAGCTGTGCGGACATCCTTCGAGAGCCTCAGGAGTTCGTATAAAGACAATTTGGCCGGTGTATTGGCCAATTGAGCCAAGATGTCGAAGTTGTAGGGTCTTTCTAGCCCCTGAGGTGTCTCCTTTCGGAGGGATTTGTCGAAGCGAGTCTCCTTGGCCTAGGCTTGTCGGTCGTCGAAGGCTGAGCCGGTCCCGGAGTATCAGCGTTTGTGGGTTGCTGATCATTAGTCGGATTCTCGGCCACTGGTTGGGCTTGTGCTCCAGATCGAGTAGTGACAGCTGAGACTTCCTCCTTCTCTGTCGAGGTGGTGCGGCATGATCTGACCTTTCCACTTTTCTTTTTAGAAGGTAAAGTGGGCTGAGTCACCTCGTGGATTAGGTCCGGATGAACCCACATGATTTCCCCTCGTGATGTGGTGAGAGGTACTAAACCGGGAGTTTGATCACGGGTGGGCGGAAGATTAGCGATTTCCATTGTTGCCAGAGGGATGGGTATGACACCGTCTTGAGTCTCTGTTGGAGGGAAATTGCCGAATTGTACGGACACCATGTTGGCTGCTACGGTTACCTCCTCGAAGTCGATAGCCAGAGCGTTCGAATCGATGAGGTTCTGGATATACCGTTTCAGTTGGTAGCAGTCGTGTGTAGCATGGTGGACATAGCGGTGGTAATGGCAGAATTTTGGATTTTCCAAATCAGCCGGCCGAGGTTCCCGCCTTGGTGGAGGAAGCTGAATTCTGTCCCCTTGTATAAGCATGTCCAAGATAGGCTTGACGTGGCCGTCTTCGAAAGAATAAGTGATTTGAGGCCATTGTTTGTCTGCTGGCTGTGGCTCGGGTTTCTGGGCTGTATCGGTCACCAAAGCCTGCTTGCCTCTGTTATCCCGGTTGTTGGAGGGGCTACCCCCATTGTCGCTGCTGGCATTGGGATGCTTCCCCTTGTTCTCTCCCTCTGAGATATGCAACCCCAGCTGGCGAGCTTTCTTCAATCGTTCTTCGGCACTTGTAGCGCTGATGATAAAAGCCTTCCAGTCCTTGAATTGGCTTTCGCCCATCCAGAGACTAATTGTCGGGAGTAATCTCTTTTGGCAAATTTCAATCAAGGAAGAGTCCGGGTTGCCAGATGGCAACTTCATTGCGGTTTGACGAAACCGCTCAATGTAATTCCTCGTCAGCTCTTTCTCTCCTTGAACGACGTCCATGAGGGTAGACATCGTGACGTCCTGCCCTACCTCGTAGAACCTCTCCAAGAACAAGCGCTTGAAGCCAGCGAAGGAGTGAATGCAATTGTCTGGCAGGTTGCGGTACCAATCGAAGGCGACTCCTTCTAGTGCCCCAATGAATAACCGTGTGAGGATGGCGTCATCATGGGGCAGATGGTCGGTAGTGACCTCAAAATAAGTGATGTACCGGCTTGCTGAAGTTTTGCCGTCATATGGGTTGATATTGAACGGTTTATATCTTGGGGGAAAGGGAACATCCCTCCATTCAGCAGGATATGGTTGCCGTATTCTGAGGTCTTGAGAGTTTTCTCGGGCTTGGAACATTGCTCGGAGCTCCTGAACCTCTCTTCTTACTTCTCGAGCCTCATCTGTCGCGGTAGGAGCCGTTATCCTCGGGAGCATTATTGCCCGGGTTTGGTGCCGCTGAATTTGAATCTATGTTGTTCGTGGGACCCACGCTTGTCTGACCAGGTATCACTCCCTGCAAAGTAGGAAGCGCTGCTTTGATCTCGTCCACAGACTTGACCAAGGCGTGCAGTATGGCCTCCAAAGTGTCGATACGTTGGCGATCGCCGGAACCGCCTTGGCTGTTGTCCGTCATGAATGCCGTCCTCACGTGAGGAGTGACAGAAGGAGTGGTGGCGGACGTGCTCTCTGAGTCATACTCATGCATCGAGAAATCATCAGGATATGTGGGTATATTTTCTTCAGGTTCGGACTCGGAAGGGGCAGTACCCCCAGCTTCTGAGCCTGCTTCGTTTAGGATGTCCTCGGGGACGTCGGTATCTGTTGTACCCGTTTGAGGATTTGCTTCCTCCAGTCCGTCTTCTTGGAATGTCGGGTTGTCGTGGATGTTCGAAGGAGAGCTACCCCCAGTTCCAACAACCCCCAGTGACGTGGGCGGTGAACTTCCTACTGCAGCCGTTTTTGTCTTTGAACGGGTGTGTTGGAATACTCCAGCAGAGGATGATCCTTTAGACGACGGCTTCTTAGCTGCAATAGTTGACACCTTTAGACTGGAGATGCTGGTTTTCTTTCCTCTCCCCTCAACAGGGGCTTTCCGCGCGGAATTGCAGGAGGCCACAGGGGGTGCCTCGTCTTCCGAGCTCGGATGTCGTAATCTTTGGAAGGCGGATGGCCGGTTTGCCGTGTTGCTGCAATAGCAGTTGACGATAATCTGGGCGCAGTGACGTCCCTGCGAGGACTCTCTGCACGCCGAAGCCCCTTCTCTTTCCTTGCGCTTGTGGAGGATCGCCTCACGCAGGTTAGAGGGACCACTCTGTCCGTTCGCCGTCGGGGTTTGGACTTGAGCGGTTCTGTATAACTTCCCATCAGGGGCCCGTGTGATAATCAGCGAGACGCCCTGATAGTCAGAGGTTGGGGCAGCTATCTGGGCTTGATGAGCCCGTGCTGCCCTAGACTTCTTCTTTTTAGCACTTGTGGGTGCATAATAAGAAGAGTCCAAGTTGAACATCACAGAGTCTGGCTTATCATCCAGAGAGTCATTAGGGTTCGGGCCGTACGAGAGACGGTCGAAAACTGATCGAGAGGAGCATGGAGCGGATGCTATGCGGCTGGGAGTGGAAACCGTGCAGGCTGTCTGTACGCGGTTGTCTCCTGTCGTCGGACGAGTTCTTATACGGCTAGGAGCCATGACCGTGCAGGCTGGCCGCATGCGGTTGGCATCTGTGGCCGCATGGGTTTTCTGCAAACGATTGACTTTTCTAGCCGCATGAGTTTCATCCATGCGGTCGGGAACTGTAGTCGCATAAGTTATGCGGCTGACAGAAGTAGCCGCATGAGTTTTCTTCATGCGGTTGGCGGATGTAGCCGCATGGGCTTTCTCCCTGCGGCTAATACTCTTCTGCGGTTCGGACCGCGTAGAGTCCCTCTTTGTCCCTGCAAGTCCAGCATCATAATGTTTTCTTCTGTCGGACTTGGGGGCAGCAGAGTTGTCTACGATCTGAAGTGGGACCGCAGGGGAATCCTTCTCGCCGTCTTGAGCAACAGAGGGCATCCCATCGAGGGCTTGAGGAGGAGCAAATGACTTCGGTCTCCATTCTTTGCGAGCCTTCGTGGTGCGGGTGCGCTTCTGGGCCGGGCCAGCGCTGCCTTCAGAGAGCATCTCTTCGAACGCCTGTTGGTCGAAGCGGACGACCATCTTCTTTTGTGTGGAGCCAAGTTTGGCTGCATCTGATTGCATCACAAACTCCTCAGCCGTGGAGAAGTTAGTCCCCAGCAGAGTCGCCATCGTGTTTGCCATTGATTGTAAAAGAACAGAACAATTATCGGAGGACTGAACTTAGACTCACAATACAAACTCGCTCGCACAAAGAAAGCCTAGGGACGAAAACCTAGGTACAGCAGACTAAGTGCGATTGTTTATTTTTGATTCTGGGGGGTGACGATAGAGGCTCGGGAAAGCGACGGCCGCTCTGCCTTACTCCTTGGACGATCAGTATGCAGTCTTGACTCGGGGAAGATTTGCTCGGCGTTGACGAAGAAAGGCTCTTCTTGCTCCTCTCTGGTTGCTCTCTGGGCTTCTCTCTCTCTGTGATTGTCACGAAAAAAAGGGGAACTCTCTCTTTGTGGGTATCTCTCTCTTCTTATTTTTTTTTTTATTATTGCCGCCCTCTTTTTTTTTTTATGGGAATGCTGCTGGCTATTTATAAGGGTGGGATGTGATTATTAGGGTTTGCTATCTGTTTGGAAGGTCGGCGCTCCTTCATTCTATCTGGACCCTTGATCTTGATCATAACGAATCTCGGCCACTAATGCGGATAGCACCAAATCTTATGAGCAGTTAATGCTGATTGCTTTAAATCTTCGTGATTGGTTATGCTAATATCTGATTGCTCGCCACGTGTCTTGCTGATGATGTCAAATATTCTCGTTGGAATTCGGTCGAATCTTCAATGCCACGTCTTTTGATTGAAGATCCTGCCAGGGCCGCATAGAGTGGCCAATACTTGAACCGCAGGGAGATACCCTTCATGAGCCGCATGAGTCAACATCTCGTCGAGCCGCAGGGGACGAACTTTCCGTGAGCCTCATATGCGTGGTCTTTGCGAACCGCAGGAGACGACCTCTCCATGAGCCGTATAGTTTCTGTGGGCCGCATGTGGTATTGAGCCGCATAGGCCGGGCTATGAGTGGACCGCATATGGCGGATTTCTGTTAATCATATTAGAATGACGCCTCACGGAGCCGCATGAAGCTGTTCTTTAACCGAGCCGCATGAGACTTTTGCCACGTGGCAACATAGGATTTCTGACAGATCGGGTCAGAGATCTTCTTCTTTTTCCGAAGAATCTGTCATTATGGCAGAGCCATTATGACACTTTATGTCAGAGACGTCGCAGCCGTCGAGTCGTGTCAGAGCATTAAAATGAGGCCATTACTCCAATGGCCAACTGTAGGGGGGGTCACACGTGGCATCGATTTGAGCCGCATGTCCCCGAGCCGCATGAGTCTGGGGGTCTCCTTTTTGGCCGCATAAAGCAACTCCAGTATCAACCGCATAGGCTTGCTGTCCAGAGCCGCATGGGTCATTATGCCTTTATTTCTAATATTTTCCATGCTTCTATAACACTGTCTACTTTACAATAATAAATTACTGTCTACACTGTCTATACTGTCTAAGGTCAGATCACACATCGTTGGTACTTCACATTCCCGACTCAACAATTTATAATAGAATATAAAATCACATAATCAATGGCCAATCAATAAAATATAGTGAAGATCAATATCAAAATGCAGACAATAAACTGTACTCGCCTGTGGTCCTCTGCTGGTGAAACCGATAATATGAACCACTCAATGTGCCACAATAGTCAACACATGCAGAAGTCTCCAAATGCTGAAATAAATAGTACCAATGTTTTTAGAATAGTCAAATTAGCTAGGATTGTCTGTCCTTAAGTCCAATTCTGGACACAGGGGCAAAACGATAATTTTGGGCCAAAACGGTGTCCGCCGTTGGACCCGCTTTGCACCAAAAAGCGTGCCAGAGTCAACGGTCTCTAAAGTCGTCAAACTATATGTCTACGGATCCAGTTTTTCGATACGAACTCAACCGTATTTCCAAAGTTAGATTTTGGCGGGCCGTGCACAAAATCGCCCGTTGAGTGGGACCGTGGGACCCGCAAAACGGCGGTCCGATTCTACTGTCTCAGAATTGGACCAAATTTGGTATACAGGACCAGAAAAACGATACGGTCCTGATGGCGCAAGTTTCGTCTCGATCTGACAAGCATGCACAAAGTAATTGGAAAATTTGCACAGAGGCCGATACGGTAAATTTCGACGGATACGTATCAAATTCGTCGCGCACACGCAACCAATTTGAATTCCGTCAAAGCCTACATGACCACGAAGCCATTACACAGCTTTCAATGCTTCCGGTTCGCGACCACGTTGCCCGGATTGGCGGGACGCACGTCGTATCGAAGAATTTTATTGATTTTAAAACAGGTTTTTGGTCAACTTCGGGATTCGATTTCTCGACGCTTATTCGATGATTTCCAAATCCACAAAAAGGGTTGTGAAGCCCTATATGTTGTCTATAATTGTGCTCAAGTGGAATTTCTAAAAAGTTACTGGATCGATCAAAATCGACCGGTAAACATGGATGATTGGACTGTTAAACGTCCTGTTTTTGAACAGGTTTTGATCGATCTTTGGATCGACTTATCTAACCACCTAGGGATGTAACCTACAATCTATTTGAAGGAGTTTAAAGCCTTATATATTGGGAACATACCGGAGAAGACGGGACGCAAAACGACCGCTTGTGGGTGGAGTAACGTCCTCGCGAAGTTGCACCTTCGACCCACGGTTACTGTTCTGTTATTGAGTGCGCACGCGCACACGGCCCTGGCCGCCGACGATGGCCCTCGCGGCGGCACGCGGAGGTGGAGGCAGGGTCGCCTAATTATGGAGAGGCGCTGGTCATCGTATGATTAGGGTTTAGGTTTTGAACTCTCCTCCCCTGTCGATCGTTACCATATATATACAGTTAGTTTCTTTCGGTTTGTTTCCATGGGTTAAACAAAATGAGCGGTGGGGAGAAAAACCTGGGCTCGGGCTTTGGTTAGGCAGCCTCGGTCGGGCTGCTGTGGGGATGTTTTGGTGGGAAATTTTGGTGGGCTCGGGTGGAAAGCTGTGAGGCTGGGCTAAGAAGTGGAGCTGGGATTTTGGGTGTTATTCACTCCTTAAGCTGGTAAGGATACCAGTAACACAAACTTAGGATACCAGTAACACAAGCTGGTAAGGATGGCTTATGCTGGGTTTGGTATTGCTTCTTTAGCCTGCTTCTTCTTTCTTTCTTCTATTTCCTTTTTCTTATTTGATTTATATTTTATATATATATATATATAAGTATGTATGAATCCATAATTAATAATAAATATTATATAATATTTAAATAAACACAAAGTCTAATAATAATTTAAGTACAAATATTTTAATCAATAACAATTATAATATTCACATAAAAAAAGCATTTGTGTATATATATAATAAAACATTCCTATATACAAAAATACATCATTTATATAAGACATCTATTTTTTACTAATTTTTCTAATGAATAATGAAATCGTATAATCAATTAGAAAAATATCCATACATATGAATATATATATATATATCTACACTTATATATAGTCTTTATAACCTCAAATAAATCCCAATAACTTTTATTTGACTAAAAATAATATGACCAATAATAACCCTAATATTATATAATAATCACCTCAATAACTTAATAACAAATAATAATAATCAAATGCAATAAATCTACAATGATGTATATACCCCTCATGTACAGTCTAAAAATCACCAATTACACAAAATGAATTTATAATAAAACATTTTACAATTTCCGGGAAGAGGAGCTACAAAACGTCACCGAAGAAAGCTCCGTCTGGCGGATGTTTTTCGATGGCACCTCAAGAACAGGCCCCAAAGGCCAAATCATCACAGGAGTGGGGGTAGTCTTAGTCTTCCCCGATCAGCTGGTCATCCAGCGTGCTTACTCCCTTTCGAAGCCGTGCTCCAACAATGTTGCCGAATACAACGCTCTCATCATGGGACTCCAGCTGGCACAACAGCTGGGGGTGGATCATCTGGAAGACTACGGTGACTCAAAACTCATCGTTAACCAGGTCAGAGGGCAATACGAAGTCCGCCATGAAGATCTGGTTCCTTAGCATGAAGTTGTAGTGAACATTATTTCAACCTTCACCAAGTTCTTCATAGAATACGTACCCCGGTTACAAAACCTGGAGGCTGACGCTCTGGCTGGCCTCGCACCCTCATTGGCAGCACCTTTCGGGACTCAACACTACGTCACGGTAGCTGGTCGAGACTTGGTCTGTCCTAAAAATAACCTATGCTCTCAAAAGGCCCATGCTATGTCAACAAGTGCTGGTATTAATGTCCGAGATTGGAGGTTTCCGTTTATCGACTTCGCTGTCTACAAAATTCTCCCAGAAGACCCGAAAGAAGCTGTCTCAGTCAAGAGGCGTTCCCTTCGATTCTATTACGATACAGCTACTAAAATGCTGTACCGACACTCCTACGATGGACTTCTCCTTTGATGCCTGTCCAACGAAGAAGCAGCTGAAGCCCTTCGAGAAGCTCATGACGGAACTTGCGGGACTCATCAACCTGGGCCTAAGTTGCAGGATCGACTGCGACGCATGGGTTACTACTGGCCAACCATGGCAGCCGACGCTGTCGACTATGCCAAAAAGTGCCATGCTTGTCAGCTTCATGCCGACTTCATCCATACACCGTCGGAACCACTACATCCTACGGTCGCCTCCTGGCCCTTTGAAGCTTGGGGCATGGACATTGTGGGACCTATCACCCCTCCTTCATCCAGAGGACACCGCTTCATCCTAGCTATCACTGACTACTTCTCCAAATGGGCAGAAGCAGTTTCGCTGGCGGAAGTGAAGAGCTCTAGGGTGATCAGCTTCATCAAGCACCATGTTATCTACCGTTTTGGGGTACCTCGAAGGATTATCCACGATAATGGTCCACAATTCATCAGCCATATTTTCAGCAGATTATGTGACAAGAATCGCATTCAGAACGTGACATCAACCGCCTACAACCCGGCAGCTAACGGATTGGCCGAGGCGTTTAACAAAACTATCGTCAAGCTACTCAAAAGGTCGTGTCATCCAACAAACACGACTGGGACGAAAAGCTCAGCGAATGCCTTTGGGCCTACCGCACAACGGTACGGACCCTGACGGACAACACACCATTCTCCTTAGTCTACGGGAGTGAAGCGGTACTATCTCTCGAGATCCAGATACCCTCACTCCGTGTAGCAATCACAAATCAACTCACAGAAGAAGACAATCAACGTCGCCGTCTGCGAGAATTGGAGGCACTTGACGAAAAATATCTCCTAGCTCAACAGCGCATCGAACTCTATCAAGCCCGTATGTCACAGGCTTTCAACAAGAAGGTCAAGCAGAGGACTTTTCAAGTAGGCAACCTGGTTCTGGCAGTCAGGAGGCCGATGGTGTTGACTCACAAGACACCAGAAAAGTTCGAGCCCAAGTGGGAGAGACCTTTCATCATAGAGACGGTATACTCAAACGGTGCTTACCGCCTCGCCAAACCCAATGGAAACTTGTTCATGATGCCCATCAACGGCAAGTTCCTAAAGAAGTACTACTCTTGACATCTTTCAGACATGTACTTCTATCTCCACCCAATAAGGGAGTCTGTTGACCCAATCATCAGGGCTCACGTACACCTCTTTTTCACAAAATCTTACGCTTTCGGAACCCAGCTGTTCCGTGGCGTTCTATCCTCAGTAGAAGAATAACCACGTCCACATTACCTCTGAGTTTCTCTTCTACGCCCTACAAAACATAATATGACACCATGTAGGATTATGCTGCTTATCATGTTTAACACGTCCATATTACTTCTGAGTAAACATCCCGTACAGACAACCCCTGTGTTGCCGTACATCGATCGCAGAACTTTCATGTACACATTACCTCTGAGTAGTTTTGCGTATCTCCCCAGAATCACTCCTGCCACGTCCATAACACCTCTGAGTAGGAAGACTCCATCATTTGAATCCCATATTTGTCACGTCCACATCACCTCTGAGCAAATATGTTGATTCTCTCAAACTTATTATCTGTACCTAAAAACCAAGGTGCGCAAAGGATAATAGGTCCACACAAATCATCAAGTTCATGACAGCAAGAATGAACACACCACAGAGCTCTTTATTCTTTATTTAAAAGTAAAGGATTATATCCCCAGTAGGAGTTGCAAATTACATCAAAATAAAAAAGGAGGGTAGGCTACAATCCCTAAGCATCACCGGGATTGGCTGAAAGCTCTTCGATTCGACGCTTCAAGTCTTCCGTCTGAGTCTCTGCGGTCGCCAGGACTCGGCGTTCAGCTTCTTGACGCCTCATTTCTATGGCCTCATGGGAAGTATCATCCTCATGCTTCTCGTCCAGCTGTTGCCGCTGCTGGGCCAAGGAAAGAGCTTGGCGGGTGAAAACTGCTTCCTCCTCCTTAGATGCTACATGTTCAGTCTGGACTCGCTAAGCATCTAACAAGAGTTGGGCCCACTGGTCTTCAAGGAGGCGAATCTTGGCATTAACCTCCGCTATACTGGCGTCCAATGCAGCTCGCAACTCCACCTTCTCCTGTGCGGATTGAGATAGCCTCTCCACCGCAGCCTCAGCGTCGGCTACCTCGCGCTCCCAGACAGCCACGGTGGCCTGATAAGATGACTCAGTTTCAGCGATCAACTTCTCCTTTTCTGCTTCTATTAAAGCAGAGAGATCATTTCATTGGATACTCTGAAACTCGGAAAGCAGCTGGTCGAGCTCGGCCACCGATGCCTCCAGAATCTCGGCCATATGGTCATGACCCTGGTGGGAACATATCAGATCGATGTGAGGGAGCGCCATGGTTTTTGCCTTTGCAAAACTCCCATTGGCATTCATCACTGCCGATACGCCCCTCTGCAGCATCTTGTACACTGCCTCAATGATGAACTTCATGTACTCATCCGCATCCGCCAGCACTTGTGGTGTCATAGCAGGAGTTGGAGGAGCTGCTCTAGACGGTGGACCAGAAGAAGACCCGCCGACTTCAATCTGTGAGGTTGAAACCTCGGCATCAACGGACTCTCTCTCAACAGGGGCTTGAACTTCGCCACCGGCCCGAGGAGCCAAAAGAGCGAAAGGAGCCAAGAGGGGCGTCGATATCCTGCCCCAAGTAGAAGGAGCCACAGGGGGTTCCAGCAAACCCTTACCCTTCTCAAGCTCGAAGGGACCTCCGACATCAGGGGCTATCTCCTCCGTATCCAACACACTATCAGCAGGCCACACGGGACCTTCCTCCTCTGGCAAGGCAGCGAGATCAGCACTTGTCTCCTGACTCGGCTCCCCTGGAGTCAGGCTCGACAGACGAGTCTCACCTTGCACATCAAATCCCTCTGCGGGGATAGAATCTGTCGCTGCCTCCTGGTCGACAGCTACCTCGGCCTCCGCTGCTGAGTCTGGGGTAGGGCTCGGCAACGATACAGCCGACCTCCCCTCATCATGACAAGGAGGGGAATCAGCCCTCTTATCTGTTTCAATCATGTCTATTCTCCTGCAATAGGCTCACTCATCTCTAGAGGAACGTCATCTGAAGACGACGAACTCCACTCCACTCCACTTCCTCATCCGGAAGCCCCTTATCTGCTGGGTCCTTAATGTCAAAGGCCCCCACGACAGCTTGCACCCTCCCGAGAACTGCTTCAACCTCAGCTTCCCTTCTAACATAGTCATGAGATACTAAAATCTCTGCAGGAACGGTATTATCTGGATTCTCCTCCACGGAAGACATTACAATAGGTGGAATGCGCTCATTAGAAGAGCTCGCCACCTCCTTCGGTTTACTGATGCCCAGTTTCAAAACCCGGGTTTTCTTCTTCAACGGTTCCTACAAAAGGAAAGCATATGTCACAAAGATGACAGAAGGAGCCAGATTATGGAGAACGCCTTTACCTCTGATTCCATTGGCGTTACCGGCGGCACTCTCGTAGCCTTTGGAGTCGTCATTTTTCTCGGCCTTTTTGGTACAGACGAACCGGCTTCTGCGTTAACCCGCCTCTTTCCAGCAGGGGGATCTTCTCGAGTACCTCCCATTGACGCTGCAGCAGCAGCCCGATATCTCGCCACCTCTGGTGGACGATATGATCGGGCCGCCACCAACATGTTCTTCGTAGCCTCTAACTGAGTTCCAACGATGAAACTAGTCTTCCTATCATAATCAGGAGGCACAGTATTCATGGCACAATATAGCTTAACGGTCGAATACAGGATCTGTGGCCGAGGGTTGTGAACTGGTGTATTAAAGCGAACCCTGGTGCACCCGGTATTGTAATATTGCCAACCCCGGGCTCCATCCAGTAAACTTCCAGCAAACTCCAGACTGTTACTGGGGTTTCGTAACATTAGCTGGGTGTAACCAAACTGGCGAGCAAACCGGCTCGGCAGATATGGCTCCAGATAATACTTATTCTGGTTGCGGTAGATCAAGTGGGAAGGCCGAATACTATGCAACCAACGAAACCCCCATTTGGGCAGAGTGATCGCATCCTCACCAGAATCTTCCAAATCTTGGTCAGCCTCAAAATCTTTGAAAATGGAACTGACCTTGACGATCTTCCACCCCTGAAGATAAGACAAGACTCTCCTACAGACGGGGACACCGGTGTGCAGCCACTTCCTCTTATAGAAGCGGCGAATAAAGGCGTCACCTTCAACGTAATCGTCTTCAGGACCCGGACTCATCACGTTCGGGTGATACAGAATCAACCATCCCATCAGATAATGGAATGGTAGCTCAGTACGGAGAAAGTTGTCTTTCTTGCCCCTCTCATGGACCATATCGTCCGCGAAATCCCTCAAATCCCGCAGCAGGTTACACACCATCGCGGGGAAGAGAGCCAAAGGGCGACCAAAAACCAGTTTCACTGCTGGCTAAATGAGCCCTCTCCACAGAACCAGACCCACCTGAGAACACACAGTCCCGGAGCCATATCATCAAGTATGCAGTCAACACTGCCTTGGATGACATCCGGTGCATGTAATACCAGAAACAGCTGTATACATCCTCGCCACTCTCATTTGAACGAGGAACTTTTTTGCCTAGTCGGCTCATTTCGGTGGTTACTTCCGCAGGCTTCAGTCCCTGTGGAGTTGTAAATCGAACCTTCGTAGAGTCCGCCAGGTCCTGCTTGAAGATATAATCCCTCCATGTAGTCACATGAGGCTGTGACTTGCCTTTGTCCTTTCGTTGCAGCAGATAATGATGGCTCGCCACCTCTTTGAAGACAGCCATCATCTCCGGGTCCTTTTTTTCCAGAACAAAGATCTGCTCATTTGTCAGAAAATATTCCTCGTACGGTTTCGAGCCCCAGGGAAGCTTGGACACCTCGTACATCTCATAGAGAGCCAATGCCAACTCCCCCACTGGAGTAAAGAAAGTGCCAGTCTTGGTATTGAACATTTCCAAGAGTGCAAGGAACATATGCTTGTTGAGATCCACGTCGGCCTGTGTGGCACGGATAGCGGCCGTCAGCCCAATCTCTTTAAGCTCGGCTTTGAACTTCGACAACACCCAAAGGGTCAAATCGTTCCACTTCGGCACGTGGTGACACCAACCTTTAACCCTAAAGCTCGGATACATAACCTTCGATATTAGCATCCGATTTGCAAAGGTCGAAGTACTAAAGACAAAGGTGTCATTAGGGACATTACTATAAAGGCTCCCAGGTCACAAAGATCGGCAACTGAACGAAGGCCCGACTTGCGAGACGGCCAAGGTATCCTTTTGATTCGAAGTAATATCAATCGAAAGGGTACCCCCCACGGCCCCTCCTTGAGAAGGAGTAAGTTTCCATGGCATCCTTCTCTTGGAAGCCAAACGGTAGAAGGCTGTCAGTGGCAATTGGCGTTCAAGTTGCCGTATGTACAGAACCATGCCCTTTGCAGAGAAGAACCAGTCTTCCTTGATCTTCAGCACCTTCGCCTCGGTGGAAGTCAAGCGGTCACCAAATTGAAAGGCAGGTTTCAAGAAGGTCACATCCTCGTACTCGGCAAATTTCAGTTTGCCGCTCTCCATCATGCTCTGGAGGTAAACAGGCGACTGATCCCGGATTTGCAGTAGTCTCTCGAAAGGCTGATTCAGGAGGATAGCAGCCTTCACAGAGTTAATAACCTTTTCGTCGAAATCAACTCCCATTTGGCAAAGAGAAGCATCCAAAAGGACTTCGTTCAATAAAGGGATAGTCATCGACACTGACATAGCAAAAATAAAAGTCAGGCAACATAGAAGCCTGAAGAAGACAAAATATTGAGTGTGTCAAGCTTTGGCACATCATCAGGGTTTAAACCCATACGCGTCAGCAGGGAAGCTTCGGCGCATCATCAGGGCTTAAACCCATGCGCGTCAGTAGGGAAGCTTCGGCGCATCATCAGGGTTTAAACCCATGTGCGTCAGCAGTGAAACCTCGGCACATAATCAGGGCCTAAATCCATATACGTCGGCGATAAAGAGTTATGGCACAGCAATCCATGTGCTCCAAACTCGTCTAAAATGTTGAGGGATCACACCCACCCGTCACCACAGGCTAAATGTCGGCCGGAGTCACGATGGTGATAGGAGCGTCCTCCTCGACGAACTTCGCAGGCTCCTTCCCCTTGCCAGCACCACCGCGAGGAGTCTTGGGGGCCATCTTGTGAAAGAAGAAGTTAGGGTTTCTCGAAAGAAGAACTCTAGAAGAAGAAAGCAAAGTGGAGAAGAACCCTCTCTCTCCGTCAGACGCCTATTTATAGGCTTAGGCATACGCGGAAACCGATGAGGAGTGACATCTGTCACGCCCCAGAACCAGAACACTGGAAGCGGGGGCAGACATAGCCAGCTACGTATAAAGAAATGGGATCCACTCCACTATACGGTCACGACTGTCTAGATATATAAGGGTTTATCTACAATCCACCAGTCTCTTATGGTCCATAACAAGCCTAGTGTCTCAATCATAAGCAAGTAAGTAAATGTTACAAGATGTAAGATCACCAAATATACAATAGTAAGGCATCCCAAACATTACATATTCAGCTGATCATGAAACTAGTCGCACAAAATGTGAAGACTAGCAAGAATTTAGTCATACATGATCAACCCTAGGTTGCCAATCATGTTACAGCCCGTAGGCAGACAGTAAGTAAAAATGTACACGAGCTAACACTTGCTCGGCGGCTAAACGCCTCAAAAGAATAATTTTACAATAGAGTGGGAGAGCCAAATTAATAAACCCACTCGTTGCCAAGATTTCCTCTAGTGGTCACCATGTGGCAGGAAGGTCAGTTGATCCTCTGGTGCTGCTCCGGTATCTGGCCATACAAAACCAGCTGGGTCAGACCCCAGAAAGAGCAAGTGCCACAAAGGAGGCTTCACTTAGGAACTAAAACCAGCAATTAGCACAAGAATATAATTACATGAAAGACAGTAACAAAAGAGCTTGATATTAAAAGAATAACAACAGTCAAATAGAGTACGAGGGAACCATTCAAGTAGCCAGGTCACAACCCTTAAACCAAACAAGGACCGGGGTTGTAATCCTTCACCTGAATAGAACTCCGTCTCCAAATCTTGTTAGTAAGGTAAACCGTATCAAACATGACAGGTGATATACGATGAGATGACCATGGGACTATTCAGATAACCAGGTTACAACCCGTAAACCAAACAAGGACCGGGGTTGTAACCCTTCGTCTGAACAGAACTTGGTTTCTTCCACCATTTATCGGCAAGATAATATAAGAAATCAACATGTAACAATCTTGTACAGGATCAAGACAAGACTAGACTGGTTGAACTTCATCCATCATTCACGACCAAGCAATAAGTACGGCTTGATACTTAACTAACTAGGGTTATCACAGGCCTAGTTACTAGCAAGATGCAATGAGAATTCCAAGTCCGGTTACCTGTTTGTTACTACCTGAGTTATTCCAGCAAGAAAAGGAAAATGTAGCATGATATAGCAGACACACTGTAGTAAGATACATGTGTCCTAAGGTACCACACTCGACGGCGGGCTGGAAGTGCGCTCATCTCGACGGATAGCAACAAATCCCATGTATATATATATATATATATAAGGTCGGGACCAAAGGGGCAACAGGTAACTGGGAAATTCTCTATGAACTATTTGATCAATCTAGTCATTAACCTAGCCAGATTCAGTATGAATCCCTGACCGTGGTACTCTGGGATCATGCCCTAGACATGATGCAAGACACAACCGGACTAGTAGTTTATACAAGCACAATCATCCACGGTGTCCAGGCCAATGAATTGATTTGTCAAGAGTGCGCCACGACGGGCCACTATCAAGCATGTCAGTTCTTGGTCACACCATGCCAGGTACCATTGTCATTTCAATCATGTCAATCAAATCGAGATTATCAGGTTCGGGACAAAAGGCGTAAGGATATAAAATGGGCGTAAAAATATACAATAGGGTAAGGTGTATGCTATAGGAACTCAAGTTACGCAGGACGTTACAAGTACGAGTTAATAACGATCATTAAATAATAAAATACAAGCCAGGGAAAGAGCCATGCGGCTCGAGCATAGGCGGCCAAGAATGATCTCATGCGGCCGAGGAGGGAGCAGCCCATGCGGCAGGAGGGGACTCGGGTCTAAGGGAATGCATGCGGCTTAGGGGAGTTCAGGGTCATGCAGCAGAGTATCATGCGGCCAGAGGGAAGTTAGCTTCATGCGGCTGGCGGGATCAAGTTCCATGCGGCCAGGGAAGGGTTGGGGCATGCGGTCATGAGTTCAAAAGTTCATGCGGCTAGAGAAAGAAATTTATGCGATCGGGGAATTAAGAGCCCATGTGGCTCGGAACGGGAACAGCTCATGCGGCTGGCGGAGCAGTGGAGTATATACGGCCAGTGGTGGACAGGTCTCATACGGCTGAAGGGGATGAGCCCTCATGCGGCTCGGAAATGAGTCCATGCGGCTGGCACAGATCCGGGTTCATGCGGTTAGAAGAGAATGAATCTTATGCGGCTGAAATAAGACTCAGCCTATGCGGCCAAGAGAGGAAGTAGGCTTATGCGGCTAGATGAGTTCGGCCCTCATGCTGCTCAAAATACTTCCAGTCATGCGGCAGAAGAGAACCCTTGCCGCATGAAGTATTCATGCGGTCAAGTCAAGCACAGTTCATCTTCTCCAAATTTCGAGAAGAAGAACACCATGAGAGCTAAGCTTCCAAGCTCCATAAAACCCTTATCCTAAGTCCAAATCTGACCTTCCATAGGTCAAAATAGGGCAGAATGAAATACTCTACAACATGAAACCATCAAAACTCAGGAATAACAAGGTTAAGTAGATCAAAACCTAAGAAATCCAAAAATAAGATATACTTAGATCTACAAGAATCTAGCCATGGAAATTGAAAATGTCAAGTACTAAAGTAAGTTAAAATGCTGTAAGGAAGAGAATGAAGCAATAAAATTGGAGTTCCTCCATGAAGCAAGTTGCACTTGCCTAAGCTCTCTCTCTCTCTCTCTCCTGGTAGGTGAAGAGTAAAGATGGAGAAGAAGAAATAAGTAATAAGTAATAATGGAAGAGAGAGAGAGTGGGATTGATATTTATGGTGGGAGTGGTTCACATAAAATCAAGTAAAACCGAACCAGGCCAACAAACCAAACCGAACCAAGAATAACTCATCAATGAAATGCCAAAATAAATCAAGCAGGAAGACATGCGATACGGGTCAAAATACGTACACGTATTCCAAATACGTAATACGAGATATGGGCATTACAACTCTACCTACCTTAAAAGAATTCCGTCCTCAGAATTTAATCAAGAGGCTAGAGATGTCGGGACAGCTATACTATCGCAAGCAATCTACGTGACCAATCAATCATACAATCATACATGCAAGCAAAAAATTGAAGTGCAAGGCATAAGGAAGATATTACACCTCACGAACCAAACCGATTGGGATAACGTGATCGAACATCATCCTCACACTCCCACGTTTGACTCTCCCAAGGAGCGGTGAACTCAAGCAACACGAACTAAACTGATAGTCTTATGCTTGAGGTCTCTCTCTTTGGTCAAACAGGGACACGAGCCTCTCCTCATACGAAAAGGTTGATACCAATAACCGTTTTCGAATGATCTAGGACATGGCTCGGGCCCGGGATATACCGTTGTAATTAGGATACATGAAACATGACATGTGTCCCGTATAACGACGGCGGAAAGCAAGACAATAGGACAAAGATACCTCTCTTCCGATTCTGGATCCGGGCCTGGGCCAGGGCAAACTGCTGAGGCCTCTGTTGCTGGAAGGCCTGGGCCTAAGACGGCAATGGACCCGGGAACGAGAGCTGCTGTGGTTGGTGAACTGGAGCTGGTTCTGGTGCTGGTGCTGGTCCCATAACCGAGGGACTAGTTACTGTCGACGATGATCTGTTTCTAAACGGACAAGATCCTATCATGTGGTCCGACGAACCACAAACCAAGCACAATCCCTGTGCTCTGCGACACTCAGTAACAACATGCTCGGGCTTCCCGTAATGAGAACAACTGGTTACGAAAGGCCGCTTCTGCTTCTGCTGCTGGGGATAGGTCGGGGCAGAATGCTGTAAGGAAGTAACCGAACCTGTCCTCGTAGCTCCAATATTCAGGGCCCTAGCTGCTGGGGCCGGTGCTGAGGATTGGTTCATCTGGTCGTGAGACCGCTTTCGATCTCCGGTCCGGTCCGCTATCCTTCAGGAAGTGTACTCATGCCTCATCGCTGCTCACAAGACGGCATCAAAAGTTCTGTGTTCGAACTGCTCTACTGCCAATATGATCTCCAAGTGGAGCCCCTGCTGAAATTGCTGTGCTCTGTCTCGCTCGGTTGCCACCAAGGTGGGAGCAAACCGACTCAAGCTTGAAAACTCGGCCGTATATCCGTCGACCGTCCTGCTCATCTGCCTGAGATTACTAAACTTGGCCTGCAGGTCATATCTAGCCATTACGTTAAAGTACTTAGTTTGGAACATTTCACTGAATACCGCCCATATGATAGGCATATCCAAACTTGCTGCTTGCATAGCCCACCAGCTGTTGGCTAGATCTAGTAACTGCAGGTGCACCACCACCACCTTCTCTGCTTCAGGGGTCCTGGCCACCTCCAAGATAACTGCAATGTCCTGTAGCCAGGCATCTGCAGCAATAGCATCCTCACTGCCGTCGAAGAAGGGAGGGTTCAGGCGCTTGAAATTGTTGACCGTACTATTCCCTCGAGGACCACTTCCGCTCACAGCATCTTGTACTGCTTGCTGCAAGGCATCACCTCGACAGTCCTGAGATGTAAGCAACTCATGGATGAGCCCAATCAAGACCCCATCCTCTGACCCTGCTGGCTGAACTGGCTGGACTGGGGGCACTGGTTCTCCAGAAGGCATGGCTCGGGAGGCGGCTGCTGAGGACTGATCTTGATCTTCTTGTTGTTGCTGGGCTGCCGACCGAACTTCTTCTGGCTGATCAACAGGAACGATGCCACTGAAGTAATGATATCAGGAATATTAAGGAAGGACCAGGATAGAACAATGATGCAAGCATGTTATCAAGTCAGGGATCCAAGGAGATAAGAAGATACGAGTGGAGATCAAAGGCGAGTACAGATTGAAACATCTATCCGGTAAACCCTCACATTTCTTGATTGACAAGACCTACATGGGCCACCACTTAAACCATGTCACGCCCCAGAACCAGAACACTAGAGAACGGGGGCAGACATAGCCAGCTACGTATAATGAAATGGGATCCACTCCACTATACGGTCACGGCTGTCTAGATATATGAGGGTTTATCTACAATCCATCAGTCTCTTATGGTCCATAACAAGCCTAGTGTCTCAATCATAAGCAAGTAAGTAAATGTTACAAGATGTAAGATCACCAAATATACAATAGTAAGGCATCCCAAACATTACATATTCAGCTGATCATGAAACTAGTCGCACAAAATGTGAAGACTAATAAGAGTTTAGTCATACATGATCAACCCTAGGTTGCCAATCATGTTACAGCCCGTAGGCAGACAGTAAGTAAAAATGTACACGAGCTAACACTTGTTCGGCGGCTAAATGCCTCAAAAGAATAATTTAATAATAGAATGGGAGAGCCAAAATAAACCCACTCGTTGCCAGGATTCCCTCTAGTGGCCACCATGTGGCAGGAAGGTTGGTAGATCCTCTGGTGCTGCTCCGGTATCTGGCCATACAAAACCAACTGGGTCAGACCCCAGAAAGAGCAAGTGCCACAAAGGAGGCTTCACTTAGGAACTAAAACCAGCAATTAGCACAAGAATATAATTACATGAAAGACAGTAACAAAAGAGCTTGATATTAAAAGAATAACAACAGTCAAATAGAGTACGAGGTAACCATTCAAGTAGCCAGGTCACAACTGTCACTCCCCGTTCCCAGAATAAAGTATTTTATACGTGTACTTCTTGAATGTACTTATTCAATATTTATCATGCATTTATT
Organism: Iris pallida; assembly: GCA_029216955.1. NCBI lineage: Eukaryota > Viridiplantae > Streptophyta > Magnoliopsida > Asparagales > Iridaceae > Iris > Iris pallida. Next base: position 5,303,510 of record JANAVB010029819.1, on the reverse strand, counting down.
CTGTATTTAAATTCTTCTAATTCGTGCTTATTAATTTTTCTGTATTTTATTTTCTGCTTTTTTTTGGCTCTTGGTTCATTTCGGTTCATAGGAAACTAACTTGGTTCGGTTTGGTTCAACATGGAAAGGAATGGATGGCTTGGATTTGGTGGAGAGAATGAATGGTGGAGATCCACTTGACCTTGATATAAAAGTTCTTCTTCCACTCTTTCTCTTCATTCATTCACATTTACTCCTCCACCAAACCCTAACCCATTTGGAGAGGCAAGTACATCTTACACACCATGAGGAATTTCATGCATCCCCATTTATTTTTAGTCTATGTTGTTCATCTTCTCTTCCTCTACAAGTTTAGGTCTTAAAGTTCTTGATTTCCATGGATGGTTGGGTGTAGATCTAAGTTTTAAGTTTTGGTTTTCATAGTTTTGGTTTTTATATGAATTTAGGGTTTTGATCTATCAAACATTTTTGTTTTCGAAATTAAGTGGTTCCATGTTGTAGAGAATTTAATTCTACTAAAGTTTGGCTTTTGAAAAGTTAGATTTCGATTTATTTTGAGGAAGTTATGGCAAAAAGTATTTTGGTTCGTTCCTATATTCATCTGCAGCACGAACAACATGTCGCAGAAGGCGCATGAGCCGCATTAAGGCGTATGTCGCAGTAGGCGCAGGTTGCATGAGGTGCATGTCGTAGTAGGCGCATATCATGTCGCGTATGAGCCGTATTAAGGCGCATGTCGCAGTAGGCGCATGTTGCATGAGGCGTATGTCGCAGTAGGCACATATCATGTCGCGCATGAGCCGCATTAAGGCGCATGTCGCAGTAGGTGCATGTTGTATGAGGCGCATGTCGCAGTAGGCGTATATCATGTCGCGCATGAGCCGCATTAAGGCGCATGTCGCAGTAGGCGCATGTTGCATGAGGCGCATGTCGCAGTAGACGCATATCATGTCGCGCATGAGCCGCATTAAGGCGCATGTCGCAGTAGGCGCATGTTGCATGAGGCGCATGTCGCGGTAGTCGCATATCATGTCGCAGTTGAGCCACATGAGGCGCATGTCGCGGTAGGCGCATATCATGTCGCGCATGAGCCGCATTAAGGCGCATGTCGCAGTAGGCGCATGTCGGGGTAGGCACATATCATGTCGCAGTTGAGCCACATGAGGCGCATGTCGTGGTAGGCGCATATCATGTCGCAGTTGAGCCACATGAGGCGCATGTCGCGGTAGGCGCATATCATGTCGCAGTTGAGCCACATGAGGCGTATGTCACGGTAGGCGCATATCAAGTCGCAGTTGAGCCACCTGAGGCGTATATCATGTCGCAGTAGGCGCATATGGTGTCGCAGTTGCATGCATGTCGCAGAATAGGCCGCATATGCATAATTTGGTTGTTTCTGACTGTTATATGTCCTAACTAACTGAATTGTGGCTAGAATTTCTTTCAACTCCCAACATGAATTTGTTGATCTTTTCCTTGGATTCAAGAATATGTTACCAACTATTTTATACTAGTTATGGACTGGACCATGCTTAATACTAATTGACCTTCATGCCTTGATACCATTGATAATAATGGGTATCTTGACTAATTGATCATGCGTTCCTAGTTGGAACTAAGAGACTGGCTAGTCGTCTTATTGAATGAAATGAATGAGACACGTTCATGAAATGAACTATTGTACTCGATTAGCCAAATCCAAATATTGGCATACAGGCACATGCAGGTTTCAAATTATTTATTTATCTATTTTACAAAAAGACAGCATGTGTACCTTATGGTCAAGGTATGATTACTCCGTGGCTAGATTTGATTGTTGCATCACGCTATGTAAAACCTACAACCAAGCCGCACGGGTATCGTTGTAGAGTTGCACATATCGTACCATGTACGAAAGTACTCATTGAATGACCATGATCCACGGCATGGAACTTCACTCAACATAGAGACTATTAAGTTAAATAAAATAATGATGGCATGGAGAGAATGGATTCCCGAGTTCTTACATGGCAGCCCCCTTGGGACTATTAAGTACCCGACGGGCCGGCTGGTTCCCACAGATACGGTAAATCTGTCACACGGGCAGGGAGCGGTATCTGCTTATATTATTGTACATGCTATAACGGCGGGCGTCCCGCTGGGACTCGTCTAACTACATGATTGGCGCAATTGATTGATTGGATAGACTAGCCTTGCTTGCACATAGTAAGAACTGAGGAATCCTTAATTGCATAATTCCAGGATAACTTGGGACTCACAATAGCAAACCGTAGAATTTGATTGACCGTTCAAGATGATTTGTTTGTGTATTGTATCTACTCTGTTACCTAACTAAGATGATCAGAATGTCAGGACATGACGGGCCAACTTCTGTCCTTGTTTGGTTGGGAGGTTGGTTCGAAGTGTCGTGATGTTATGTGAATCCCAGTGGCAAGCAGAGATCTACTTATCATATTCTCTTATTACTGGTTTTAATTCCTCATATCGTGCTTCCTTGTGGTACTTGCTATTGGAGGTCTAACTTCTCTGGTTTTGCATGGCCAGATTTAGAGCCGGTTCCCGAGGACTCAGCTTACTTCCACCTCCAAGATGGTCAATACTAGAGGGATGATCGCAGGAGGACTCGAGTGGGTTTCCTTACTTCACCGCTCGTTTTGTCATTTACTTTATACTTAGCCGTTTGGCACCGACATGTTAGTCGGATTGTCTTGCTCTTACTTTCGCATAATTGTAACTAAAGTCAGACTGCAGCTGATAACAATTGTGTATATACTTGCTATACCATCTGGCTATGTTTTGTAAAGCCAGATCTCAAGAACATTTTGACTGAGCGTTTGGGACGCCTTACTGCTTTATCTTACATGTTCTCTATTTCTGTTTCTTATTTTGAATGATTGAGACAATAGATGTGAAATGACCATAGTAAGACTTTCATGTAGTATGCACCCCCTCGTCTGGTTAGATAGCATTGATCGTATTATACGGTATTCATCTACCCGTAATACGTAGCTGGCTGAGTCATTCCCCCGCTCTCCAGTATTCTGGTTCTGGGGCGTGACAAGGTTTTAGTGGTGGCCCATGCAGGTCTGATTTCAGACTTGTGGGGTGTTTTTGATTTATAGGATGTCTCAATCACACGTGTTCCTTCTTGATCTCATGATTCGTTATCCTCAACCCTTGCTTAACATTCCGGTATCCTTTGACTTCATTGATCCTTCATGTCCGGTTGTTTGATTGTTCTCTTGTCCCTTTTCTTAGGGGCACTTCGTCCGCATCGGTCAGAGCTGGGCAGCAACAGCAGGAGCAACATGGACAACCTGATCCTGTTGGTCAACAACAAGGGCCGGTACTAACTCAAGAGGCCACCCAGGAAGAAGTGATAGTAGAACTAGCGGCTGGGTCGCAGTATCCGGATGTCCCACCACCACCGACAGTTCCACCTACCCAAGTAGACACACCAGCCCTTCTGGAGATCATGAGAGGAATGATGGCTACTCAGCAACATCAGATGTTGGCCCAGCAACGCATGCACACTCAGCTACAAGAGCAGAATGTGCTACTCAACCAAGGATTGCAGACATCATTGGAAAGAGGGGCAAGGCCAGATTCAGGAGCATCAGCCAGGTTTTGCAAGTACAACCCCCGCCGTTTCGAGGGCACGGAGGATGCCATCTCAGCAGATGCATGGCTTAAGGATATAGAGGCTATTCTGACAGCAGCTAAGGTACCAGCAGAAGAACGTGTAGATCTGGTGAAGTTATTACTTCAGGATCTCGCACGTGATTGGTGGGAATCAGAGGAAGTAGGTATCAGACGTCCTGTGGCTTGGGACGATTTTACAGCAAGATTCAAGACCAAGTACTATGGAGTTGTGGCACAGTTTGAGCTACAACAGAAGTTTATCAGCCTCAGGCAGGCTGGCAAGACTGTAGATGCTTATGCAGCAGAGTTCTGCAGATTGAGTAGATTCGCCCCAGAGATGGTAGCAATGGAGCGCCAGAGGGCCATGAGGTTTCAGCAAGGGTTTCATCTTGAACTCTTGAAATTGATAGAGGGACACAATTACCAAACTTTTGATGAGATATTGACGGCAACTCGAAGGCATGAAATCACCATTCAGAGGCTTGCGGTGAGGACTGGAGGTCAGAAGAGATCCCACAGTCAGATTGAAGGAGGAGGAGGAGCAGCGCCCCGAACAACAGCACCATCCATTGGCATTCGTATCCACGATGTGGCGATACGAGGACCAGCACCACCAAGGCAACAACAACAGCAACAGAGGAAGAACCAGCAACCCCCGACGGCCTGCACTTATTGTGGGAAGATAGGGCACACTAGAGATGTGTGTCGGACATTGAATGGACTATGTCTGATATGTGGAAATCCAGACCATCGGGTTACCACATGTCCCATGAATTCGAGGTCAAAAGGACCAGGGCAGCAGTTTCCTGCTCTGCCAGCACCAGGGGCAGGCCAGTATCGAGGACCAACAATAGCCGTTAGGCCGTTGGCACAGCGTCCGCAGGCTCAGATGTTTCGGCAGCAGGGACCGCCGATGCAGCAACACCAGCATAGACCACCCCAGCATCATCAAGGAAGGGGCCAGCAGCAGCATCAGGCTAGGCCGCAGCATAGGAACCAACAAGGAGGTCGAGGGCAGGCATTCACTCTGTCCTTGGAGGAGGCATTGGCATCGGGAGATGTTGTGGCAGGTAACATTTTTGTCGCCTCATATCCCGCAGTAGCATTGTTTGATTCAGGAGCATCACACTCATTTATATCTGCACAATTTGCAACACGGCTAGGAATGGAGTTCGAGGCATTGCCAGGGAGGTTGAATATACTCACTGGCAATGGGCTCGTAGGAGTTAGTAGAGTTATTCTAGCGTGTAGCGTCGTAGTTTGCGGGCATTCCTTACCTGCTCGGTTGATAGAATTTCCTGTCGGAAATTTTGACGTTATCTTAGGCATAGACTGGCTGAAAGACAGTCATGCGACAATAGATTGTCGTAGAAGGAGTGTATCTTTTGATATTCCAGGCATGAAGAGGTTCACCTTAGTTAGGTCAGAGGCAACTCAGCAAGAGCAGGGAGTAGTAACAGCAATGGAAGAAGTTCAGATTCCGAAGGTAGTTAAAGAATTTCTAGACGTATTTCCTGAAGAACTTCCAGGTCTACCACCGGTTAGGGATATTGATTTCAGCATAGAATTGGCACCAGGAACTAAACCAATATCAGATCAAGTTTACAGAATGGCGAATTCAGAGCAGGCCAAGGTATATCAGCACATAGAGGAATTGAAGGAGAAGAAGTTCATCCAAGCTAGCGTGTCACCATGGGCAGCACCAGTGGTACTTGTGGGGAAGAAGGATGGGTCATCCAGATTGTGCATTGACTACAGGAAGCTTAACGCGGCAACAGTGAAGAACAAGTACCCACTACCCAGGATCGACGACTTGTTTGATCAGTTGAGCAAAGCTAGAGTTTTCTCCAAGATAGATCTTCGTTCAGGGTACCATCAAGTGAGAGTTCGGAAGGAAAATATTCTCAAGACAGCATTCAGGTCGAAGTATGGGCATTATGAATTCTTAGTAATGCCGTTTGGTTTGACCAATGCTCCAACGATATTCATGGATTTGATGAATCGCATCTTTATGTCATACTTAGATCAGTTTGTCGTTGTATTTCTTGACGACATTCTCGTATATTCTGCCAGTGAAGAGGAGCATGAAGACCACCTCAGGAAAGTGTTACAGGTTCTGAGAGAGAACCAGTTGTATGCCAAGCTCAGCAAGTGTGAGTTTTGGTCGGATCATATTTCATTTTTGGGTTACATCGTATCAGGAGCAGGAGTAGCAGTAGATCCCAAGAAGATAGAAGCAGTAGAGAGTTGGCCAGTACCCAAGACCGTAGCAGATGTGCAGAGTTTCTTGGGATTGGCAGGATATTACAGAAGGTTCGTATCAGACTTTGCAAGGCTTTCAGCACCTATGATCCGCTTGACACGGAAGGATGTACCATTCGTTTGGTCGGCAGAATGTCAGACATCATTTGAGACGTTAAAACAGAAGTTAATATCAGCACCTATTCTTACATTACCGGTTGGACCCGGAGGTTTTACAGTATATTGTGATGCGTCAGGTAAAGGACTTGGATGCGTCCTTATGCAGCATGGGAAGGTGATAGCATATGCATCTAGGCAGCTTCGGGACCACGAGAAGAATTACCCAACTCATGATTTGGAGTTAGCAGCAGTAGTGTTTGCTCTGAAGCTATGGAGGCATTACTTATATGGTGATCGAGTAGACGTGTACACAGATCATAAAAGTCTGAAGTACATCTTTACTCAGAAGGATCAGAACATGAGACAAAGAAGATGGTTGGAGTTGATCAAGGATTATGACATGGAGCTTCAGTATCACCCAGGCAAGGCGAATGTGGTAGCAGACGCTCTTAGTAGGAGAGGCGGTACATTTATGTTGACAACCCAGAAGCACATTTTAGAAGACCTTCAGGAGATGGGCATAGAAGTTATACTTCCTAGTGATGTAGGAGTTCTAACAAGTTTACAAGTTCAATCCGACTTAGTAGACAGGATCAAGGCAGCTCAGGCACAGGACCCAAGGATTCAGAAGCTTAGAGCAGAATGTGAGTCGGGACTCAGGAAGGAGATGAGAATTCATGAAGATGGTACGCTTAGGTTTGGATCACGTCTATGTGTGCCTAGTGGAGATATCAGACAGGAGGTCATGTCAGAAGCTCACAGTTCTCAGTATTCTATTCACCCTGGAGAAACCAAGATGTACCAAGATATCAAGCAGCATTTCTGGTGGAACGGGATGAAGAGAGAGATAGCTAGATTTGTTTCCCGTTGCTTGGTATGTCAGCAAGTGAAGGCAGAACAACAGAGGCCAGCTGGATTATTGCAACCGCTTCCTATCCCGGAATGGAAATGGGAGCATATTACAATGGACTTTGTGACCGGTTTACCGAGATCACCAAGTGGTAAGGACGCTATTTGGGTGATAGTGGACCGACTTACGAAGGTGGCACAGTTTCTTCCTTTCAGATTAGGGCAATCTACAGAAAAGTTGGCAGAGTTGTACATGCAACAGATAGTCAGGCAGCATGGAGTTTCCGTCAGCATTGTGTCAGACCGAGATACCCGTTTTACATCACATTTTTGGAAGAGCTTACATCATAGTCTGGGTACCAAGTTAAGATTTAGCACGGCTTACCATCCGCAGACGGATGGGCAATCAGAAAGAACGATTCAGACTTTAGAAGACATGTTGCAAGCTTATACTTTAGATTTTGGAGGATCTTGGGAGAGTCACCTGCACTTGGTCGAGTTCTCATACAACAATAGTTATCAAGCCAGTATCCAGATGGCGCCATTTGAGGTACTATATGGTAAGAAGTGTAGGTCACCACTAGCATGAGATGATATAGGGGAGAGGAAGATGTTAGGCCCGGAAATGATTATTCAGACAGTTGAATTGGTTAAGGGAATTAGAGAGCGACTTCGAGTTGCGCAGGATCGGCATCGTCATTGGGCGGACCAGCATCGTAGGTCGCTAGAGTTTTCTGTTGGGGACCACGTGTTCATGCGGATCTCACCTATCCGTAGGGTCATTAGATTTGGCGTTCGCGGGAAGTTGAGTCCGAGATACGTAGGACCATTTGTTATTCTTGATAGGATAGGCGATGTTGCTTATCGTTTATCCCTTCCACCTTCGTTACGAGAGGTGCAGGACGTATTTCATGTATCTCAATTACGTAGGTATGTATCGGACCCAAGCCATGTCCTCGATCACTCTGAGCTGGTTGTTGGTACCAACCTGTCTTACGAGGAACAGCCTGTGTCTATTTTGGACCGAAGAGAGAAGATACTCAAGAACCGAACAATTAGTCTTGTCCGTTGCTTGGGGTCATCACTCTTTGGGAGAGTCAACGTGGGAACGTGAGGATGATATCCGATCACGGTATCCACACCTGTTTGACTCACAAGGTATATCTCTTTCTGTATACCTTGATTGTCCTGATTCTTCATGCTTATCACCTTATGGGTAGAACTACTTGATATCGTGGATTGATAAATTTACATATATAGTACTTGCTTTTTGATATGGTATAATGATTGCTTGCTCACTAGAATTGCTTGTGTTAGTTTAGCTCCGACATTTCTGTCCTGCTTGGATCTGAAATTCCGAGGACGGAATTTTTCTAAGGAGGATAGAGATGTCACTCCCCGTTCCCAGAATAAAGTATTTTATACGTGTACTTCTTGAATGTACTTATTCAATATTTATCATGCATTTATTCTGTATTTAAATTCTTCTAATTCGTGCTTACTAATTTTTTTGTATTTTATTTTCTGCTTTTTTTTGGCTCTTGGTTTATTTCGGTTCATGGGAAACCAACTTGGTTCGGTTTGGTTCAACATGGAAAGGAATGGATGGCTTGGATTTGGTGGAGAGAATGAATGGTGGAGATCTACTTGACCTTGATATAAAAGTTCTTCTTCCACTCTCTCTCTTCATTCATTCACATTTACTCCTCCACCAAACCCTAACCCATTTGGAGAGACAAGTACATCTTGCACACCATGAGGGATTTCATGCATCCCCATTTATTTTTAGTCTATGTTGTTCATCTTCTCTTCCTCTACAAGTTTAGGTCTTGAAGTTCTTGATTTCCATGGATGGTTGGGTGTAGATCTAAGTTTTAAGTTTTGGTTTTCATAGTTTTGGTTTTCATATGAATTTAGGGTTTTGATCTATCAAACATTATTGTTTTCGAAATTAAGTGGTTCCATGTTGTAGAGAATTTAATTCTACTAAAGTTTGGCTTTTGAAAAGTTAGATTTCGATTTATTTTGAGGAAGTTATGGCAAAAAGTATTTTGGTTCGTTCCTATATTCATCTGCAGCACGAACAGCATGTCGCAGAAGGCGCATGAGCCGCATTAAGGCGCATGTCGCAGTAGGCGCATGTTGCATGAGGCGCATGTCGCAGTAGGCGCATATCATGTCGCGCATGAGCCGCATTAAGGCGCATGTCGCAGTAGGCGCATGTTGCATGAGGTGCATGTCGCAGTAGGCGCATATCATGTCGCACATGAGCCGCATTAAGGCGCATGTCGCAGTAGGCGCATGTTGCATGAGGCGCATGTCGCAGTAGGCGCATATCATGTCGCGCATGAGCCGCATTAAGGCGCATGTCACAGTAGGCGCATGTTGCATGAGGCGCATGTCGCGGTAGGCGCATATCATGTCGCAGTTGAGCCACATGAGGCGCATGTCGCGGTAGGCGCATATCATGTCGCGCATGAGCCGCATTAAGGTGCATGTCGCAGTAGGCACATGTTGCATGAGGCGCATGTCGCGGTAGGCGCATATCATGTCGCAGTTGAGCCACATGAGACGCATGTCGCGGTAGGCGCATATCATGTCGCAGTTGAGCCACCTGAGGCGCATATCATGTCGCAGTAGGCGCATATGGTGTCGCAGTTGCATGCATGTCGCAGAATAGGCCGCATATGCATAATTTGGTTGTTTCTGACTATTATATGTCCTAACTAACTGAATTGTGGCTAGAATTTCTTTCAACTCCCAACATGAATTTGTTGATCTTTTCCTTGGATTCAAGAATATGTTACCAACTATTTTATACTAGTTATGGACTGAACCATGCTTAATACTAATTGACCTTCATGTCTTGATACCATTGATAATAATGGGTATCTTGACTAATTGATCATGCGTTCCTAGTTGGAACTAAGAGACTGGCTAGTCGTCTTATTGAATGAAATGAATGAGACACGTTCATGAAATGAACTATTGTACTCGATTAGCCAAATCCAAATATTGGCATACAGGCATATGCAGGTTTCAAATTATTTATTTATCTATTTTACAAAAAGACAGCATGTGTACCTTATGGTCAAGGCATGATTACTCCGTGGCTAGATTTGATTGTTGCATCACGCTATGTAAAACCTACAACCTAGCCGCACGGGTATCGTTGTAGAGTTGCGCATATCGTACCATGTACGAAAGTACTCATTGAATGACCATGATCCACGGCATGGAACTTCACTCAACATAGAGACTATTAAGTTAAATAAAATAATGATGGCATGGAGAGAATGGATTCCCTAGTTCTTACATGGCAGCCCCCTTGGGACTATTAAGTACCCGACGGGCCGGCTGGTTCCCACAGATACGGTAAATCTGTCATACGGGCAGGGAGCGGTATCTGCTTATATTATTGTACATGCTATAACGGCGGGCGTCCCGCTGGGACTCGTCTAACTACATGATTGGCGCAATTGATTGATTGGATAGACTAGCCTTGCTTGCACATAGTAAGAACTGAGGAATCCCTAATTGCATAATTCCAGGATAACTTGGGACTCACAATAGCAAGCCGTAGAATTTGATTGGCCGTTCAAGATGATTTGTTTGTGTATTGTATCTACTCTGTTGCCTAACTAAGATGATCAGAATGTCAGGACATGACGGGCCAACTTCTGTCCTTGTTTGGTTGGGAGGTTGGTTCGAAGTGTCGTGATGTTATGTGAATCCCAGTGGCAAGCAGAGATCTACTTATCATATTCTCTTATTACTGGTTTTAATTCCTTATATCGTGCTTCCTTGTGGTACTTGCTATTGGAGGTCTAACCTCTCTGGTTTTGCATGGCCAGATTTAGAGCCGGTTCCCGAGGACTCAGCTTACTTCCACCTCCAAGATGGTCAATACTAGAGGGATGATCGCAGGAGGACTCGAGTGGGTTTCCTTACTTCACCGCTCGTTTTGTCATTTACTTTATACTTAGCCGTTTGGCACCGATATGTTAGTCGGATTGTCTTGCTCTTACTTTCGCATAATTGTAACTAAAGTCAGACTGCAGCTGATAACAATTGTGTATATACTTGCTATACCATCTGGCTATGTTTTGTAAAGCCAGATCTCAAGAACATTTTGACTGAGCGTTTGGGACGCCTTACTGCTTTATCTTACATGTTCTCTATTTCTGTTTCTTGTTTTGAATGATTGAGACAATAGATGTGAAATGACCATAGTAAGACTTTCATGTAGTATGCACCCCCTCGTCTGTTTAGACAGCATTGATCGTATTATACGGTATTCATCTACCCGTAATACGTAGCTGGCTGAGTCATTCTCCCGCTCTCCAGTATTCTGGTTCTGGGGCGTGACAACAACCCTTAAACCAAACAAGGACCGGGGTTGTAACCCTTCACCTGAATAGAACTCCGTCTCCAAATCTTGTTAGTAAGGTAAACCGTATCAAACATGACAGGTGATATACGATGAGATGACCATGGGACTATTCAGATAACCAGGTTACAACCCGTAAACCAAACAAGGACCGGGGTTGTAACCCTTCGTCTGAACAGAACTTGGTTTCTTCCACCATTTATCGGCAAGATAATATAAGAAATCAAGACATGTAACAATCTTGTACAGGATCAAGACAAGACTAGACTGGTTGAACTTCATCTATCATTCACGGCCAAGCAATAAGTACGGCTAGATACTTTAACTAACTAGGGTTATCACAGGCCTAGTTACTAGCAAGATGCAATGCGAATTCCAAGTCCGGTTACCTGTTTGTTACTACCTGAGTAATTCCAGCAAGAAAAGGAAAAGGTAGCATGATATAGCAGACACACTGTATTAAGATACATGTGTCCTAAGGTACCACACTCGACGGCGGGCTGGAAGTGCGCTCATCTCGACGGATAGCAACAAATCCCATGTATATATATATAAGGCCGGGACCAAAGGGGCAACAGGTAACTGGAAAATACTCCATGAACTATTTGATCAATCTTGTCATTAACCTAGCCAGATTCAGTATGAATCCCTGACCGTGGTACTCAGGGATCATGCCCTAGACATGATGCAAGACACAACCGGACTAGTAGTTTATTCAAGCACAATCATCCACGGTGTCCAGGCCAATGAATTGATTTGTCAAGAGTGCGCCACGACGGGCCACTATCAAGCATGTCAGTTCTTGGTCACACCATGCCAGGTACCATTGTCATTTCAATCATGTCAATCAAATCGGAATTATCAAGTTCGGGACAAAAGGCGTAAGGATATAAAATAAGCGTAAAAATATACAATAGGGTAAGGTGTATGCTATAGGAACTCAAGTTACGCAGGGCGTTACAAGTACGAGTTAATAACGATCATTAAATAATAAAATACAAGCCAGGGAAAGAGCCATACGGCTCAAACATAGGCGGCCAAGAATGATCTCATGCGGCCGAGGAGGGAGCAGCCCATGCGGCTGGAGGGGACTCGGGTCTAAGGGAATGCATGCGGCTTAGGGGAGTTCAGGGTCATGCAGCAAAGTATCATGCGGCCAGAGGGAAGTAAGCTTCATGCGGCTGGCGGGATCAAGTTCCATGCGGCTAGGGAAGGGTGGGGGCATGCGGTCATGAGTTCAAAAGTTCATGCGGCTAGAGAAAGAAATTTATATGGATCGGGAAATTAAGAGCCCATGCGGCTCGAAATGGGAACAGCTCATGCGGCTGGCGGGACAGTGGAGTATATACGGCCAGCGGTTGACAGGTCTCATACGGCTGAAGGGTATGAGCCCTCATGCGGCTCGAAAATGAGTCCATGTGGCTGGCATAGACCCGGGTTCATGCGGTTAGAAGAGAATGAATCTTATGCGGCTGAAATAAGACTCAGCCTATGCGGCCAAGAGAGGAAGTAGGCTTATACGGCTAGATGAGTTCGGCCCTCATGCGGCTCAAAGTACTTTCAGTCATGCGGCAGAAGAGAACACTTGCCGCATGAAGTATTCATGCGGTCAAGTCAAGCACAGTTCATCTTCTCCAAATTTTGAGAAGAAGAACACCACGAGAGCCAAGCTTCCAAGCTCCATAAAACCCTCATCCCAAGTCTAAATCTGAACTTCCATAGGTCAAAATAGGACAGAATGAAATACTCTACAACATGGAACCATCAAAACTCAGGAATAACTATAGGAGCGTAAAAAGTGCTTCATAAGAATGAGTCAAAGAGATGGATCATTCCATTCAAATTGATCCACTTTACGCCAAAGAGAGGCTAATCACTTTAACCCTAAAGCAGGCTAATCCTTTTACGCCCGGGTCAAAGCTAATGGTTTTACGCCTAAGACAGGTTAGCCACTTTTACGCTGGACAAAGTTGTCAAGTCTTACATTTAATGCAAAGTCTGACATGAAGATTTAATGATGGCATATATCACAGAAATCAAAGGGATTTGTTTTACACAGAGACCAATTTGTCGTTTAGTATGTGGATTGAGCTATTTTATGCTCATAATATGGCTTCTTTTATGCACGGAGACTATACGAGTTTTTACGCTCAAAAGTTGACGTGTGCGTAAGGTTTATTGGGGCTACTTTTACGCTCAAGGTTATTTAACAACCACTTTACACGGGAAGTCCATGTCAGGGCTATTGTACGCCTAGTCTACTACTTTACGCTCAGAGTATTTTGGGTTGTTTTTACGCCCTATTCTTCTTCACCAATTTAGAACGTGGTTTGCCTACATGGCTTTCATGCCACATATCTCGAAGAACGTGTGTACGTGCATCCTATTCTTATTGAAATGATGGGACCCGTGTCAACGTATACAGAGGGTGACTTCGATCATGGGTGGCAGTTATTAGCGTAAAGACGGAACTTTTGCTGAGTTTTTATGCACAAAAAGCCAAGTCTATAAATAGACCAATTTTTTTCATATAATAGGGACAGAGAGAAATAAGAGAATACATAGAGATCAGAGTCCAGAGACTTTGATTTTTTCGGAGCATACTTCTTTAACTTTTCTTCCAGAACAGAGTGAAGCAAAGCAGGAAAGCATTCGGCCTCGCCATCAGTGCCCAAGTACGTCGATACCTTTCTGGTGACTTAGTTCTTCCAATTGTTCATCTTCTAGCAGTGATCTTCATCATCATCGTATGGTCCAAGGAACAAAGTGATCATTTACAGATCAGACTTCCACAACAATACTTCCCAGAATCAAATTTGTACTTCTTGTACTTTTTTTCGTTTTATTTTCAAAATCCGATTTCCAGTTATTTTGTTAAGTGAAACAAAAATGGCGACTCTGCTGGGGACGACCTTCTCCTCTGACGAGGAGGTAATTGCTCAATACGATGATGTGTCGATTGGATCGACAAAGAAGACTCTGGTTGTACACTTCGACCAGACTGCTTATGAAGAGATACTCCGAACTGGGGGTGGTTCTCGCTGCTCCAATGTTCAAAAATCTCGTAAAGCACGAAAAGTTTGGATTCCTAAATCCAAAATAGCTTTTGATCTCTCTGTTGCTTCTGATGGCAAGGAAATTCTTCCCACTCCTGTCGTAGGGGCTCCCGTTCATAACGAGGCAGTCCTTACTTCAGCGTTGCACTCTAAGTGTGGCAAGTTATCTCCCGTCTGTGACGGTGAAGATAATCAAGTTTTACGCCCAGTGGGTAAAAACCAAATTTTACGCTCAGTGCATAAGAACGAGTCTCCCATTTGTAATGAGGCAGACTCTAATGCTTGTGCTTCTAAGTGTAAAAATAAGTCTCCCGTCTGTGACGTGGTAGACACACAAAAATTATGCTCTTCGCGTAAAGGAAAATCTTTCGTCTGTGACATGGTAGAAAATCAATTTTTACGCTCTACGCGTAAAGGTAAGTCTCCTGTCTGTGACAGTGTAGATAAAATTCGCAACGATGTTTTTACATCTAATGTGAATGTTCCTAAATGCATACAGCGTAAAAATGTTGTTGGTAAAGCTTCAGTTCTACACGAACAGCCTTCTTATACTGCTCTACGTAAAGTACCAAACCTACAAATCACACGCAATAAAAATGGAGTCCTTCGTGCTCAAAAATCTCAAGATTTGCGCACACAACTCCAAACGCGTAGAAATGTACAGTTTGGTTCTGCAAATGCAGCCAGTAATCTTCTTTATACACAAGGGATTAAATGTTTTGCTACCCCAAATGTAATAAAGAAGACTACTCCTTCTGATTTACGTGAATTGCTAATGCAAAAGCATAAAAATAGACAATCTCCCGTGACACTCCCCCAAGAAAATCATCACTGTGAGTGTCACCAGATTGTGATCAAAGGTTGTTGCTCGGCTTCCAGACGGTCAGTTTTTGATCGATTGAATTTTAATGCGCCCAAACAACAAGCTGATGAGTTGTCATATGCATCAGTCAACATGGCATCTCATACCAACAGAGGATGACATCCTAGACGGAACACGTCCCAAACCCCAGATCAACAACAATTCAACAGACTTCTTGATTCTTTTGAAGGAGTATATCAGAATACTCGATTAAAAAGACAGACAATTACAGACTTCTGATTCTGAAGCTGGGGGTACTCAATCTCTTGAGTCCGAAACTGATAGTGTTGATTCATACTTCTATACTAATCCTTCTGTATCTTCAAGAGAGGTTGAATCCTATGCTATTGGAGATGAACCAGAGACGTCATCTGTTAATACAGAACAATGTCTCACTGCCGTTGAGCAATCATTGAAAGATATGCTTAACATGATGCAAAGCATGCACCAGATAATAACGGCTCAGCAAACTGCTCAACCAGCAATTGTAACACCGGTTCAGGCAACAACACCAACTCAAGATAGCCAAGGGGTTGATATACCTTTGAATATCCAAGAACCTGCTGTTAACCAAAATTCTGCATCTCCAGATCCCATCATTCCAGAAGATGTACCATCTCCGGTGGAGATTACGGTACAACCAACAACTTTTCAATCAAATGTGCTTCCACAAACCAGCGAAGCCATTCAAGCAGTGTGTGAGCTCAAAGCACAGTTTGAAGTTTTGAAGCAAAAGGATCAACTCCAGAGGTTAGGGATTAAGCAACCTTATCCTCCTTATTGGAATGATGTACCCTTTCCACCAAAATTCACGCCACAGTCAATGGTACTGTTTGATGGAAAGGCTTCTCCTAGTCAGTATATTAATTACTTTGATATTATGACTGTACATTTGCAGAAAAATGATGCTCTTCTCACTAGAGTATTCATTGGATGCTTGACGGGTTCAGCTTACGACTGGTATCGTAGTTTACCCGACAATTGCATTTCGTCTTTTGACGAATTTAAGGCAATATTTCTCTCCCGTTTCTATGAAGGAGGTATGGACATGAACATGTCCCCCTTAATAGAAATCAAGCAAAAGGAAAAAGAAGATACTCGGACGTTCATTGAACGTTTCCGACAGGCGACTCTAAAGATGCCCCCTGGTATGCCAGATTCAGCGCTGATTGATACATGTAAGATGAATCTGCGACCATCTATCGCTGTCTTCACGGGTTCCCAATTCACAGATTGGGCTTCGTTTATCATAGCAGCAGTTTCTGCCGAGACCAATGGTAGGTTGGCTCGTAAACATGGGATGATTTTCGCCTCTGAGGATAAAGGAAAGAAAAGTAATCCTGGTAATAATTCTGGCAGTCGTAATATGAAAGAATAAGACACTCTTATGGTCAATCTTTCCAAGAATAAAACGATGCCGAATAATCAGGAATCTTCCAGGCCAAAAGAAGAATATTCTTTTGACGAAAGTGATATCCCAGGGATATTCCAATGTCTGGTGAAGAGTGGCAAACTCCAGATTCTGGAGCCGAAGAGGCCTAATAAGGTGAATCTGACTGACAATCCTAAATATTGTATCTACCATAGATACATTAATCATCCTACAAGTGCTTGCTATATTTTGAAGAAAAAAATCCAAGAGCTGATAAATGGTGGTGCTATTGCTTTAACCAATGATGACCATACGGTCACAACCAATATGATTTCTCTTCAATTTGGAGATTTTCCTCCACAACAAGTACCAGATGGAATTGTCCCAATTCTGAAGGCGACGATGAAGATTGTGAATATCCCGCCTGCCAGGAAGGAAAATGAAGGATTGTTGCCTCTTACATTAAAGAATGGTAAAATTATGTGGGTACATCCTGACTTAGTACCTGAAATGGAAGATGAAGGTAAAACTTCAAAATCCAAGAAAGGTAAGAATGTCAAAACCTGCAACATGATTTCTCATTTATTCCAGATCCTGATGATTCAGATCATCTATGGGATGGTATTCCTTTGGAAGATAGACTGAGAGGATTGAACATATGTCCTCCAAGTCTGGCTCCTCCTGCCAAGCTCAAGTTTACTCATCAGCAGTGGCTAGCCATCAATAGTGTTCTCTTATACAGGACACAACAAGTCTTTGCTGCTTATGAAAAGGCTCTTACAGGGATTTTTTCTCGTATCCCGAATCTTTTTCCTCCCGTAGCTGCCGAGACGGTTATTCTTCATTCTCCTGTAGTCACAGAGATCTCTTCTTCTTCCTTTATGGAACCACCTGTTGAAAGTCCACTGCCTACTCACTTGTACAGTCAGCAATCTATCCTTCTCATGAAGAAGATGGGTTATGACTTTCAAAAGGCAGAAGGTTTAAATTATGATAAAGGGATACGACTTCCTTTACAAATTCAAAGTCAAAAATCCACTGTTGGATTGGGTTTTGAGGATCCTCATAACAATCCTCACAAGAAGAAGGCTAAGGAAAGGAAGATTAAATCCTGCAATATGGTACTTCCTTCTTCTGAGTCTGAAGAAAAAACTTTTGCTGGTACAAGATCTGGAAAAGAGTACCACAAAGATTATGAGGGATCCTCCAAAGAAGCTGAGAATGTTGAAACACCATCAATTCAACCGTCTCTTGCTCCTGCTGTGGTTGAAAAGGGGAAACAAAAAGCGGTACGCTTTGACGTCACGTTGAAGTCTACTTTCAGTCAGGGGGTGGTGATGAAACCCTATAAATTTGATATTCTAGCCCAGTTAGCTAATACTCCGGCTAGATTATCTATCTTCGAGTTGCTGCGCCTTTCTAAAGAAAGTTGCAAAACTTTCAGTGAAGCTTTGCTGCAAGCTGATTCATGCTTAGCTCAACTCAAGACTCCTGACAATATACCAGTATCATGCCCACAATGTTATAGTATGATGGAAGCAATTTCCAACATCACTTTTACACAAGAAGATATGCTGTTGAAGCATAACAAGCATGATAGGCCTTTGTGTTACACTGGGTATATTGAATCCATTGAAGTTGACAGAATTTACATTGATCCTAGGTCTTCCATTAGCATAATTCTTCAAAGTATGCTAAGACCATTGAGGATTCCTACTAGTGATCTGACTTACACTAGTACCACAATAGTTGGTTTCAACTCTGGAAAGAGCAAACCACTGGGGAAGATTCGTCTGAAGATTCAGATTGGTGATCTTCGAACTATGGCAACATTTTATGTTATTAACTCAGACGTATCCTATAATATTCTTCTTGGAAGACCATGGTTACATGAGCATAATATCGTGCCTTCGACTCTCTACCAATGCTTCAAGTATGTGGATTCCCAAGGAATTGTGAAGACTGAGTTTGCTGATATCAACCCTTTCAAGGGTGTCGAAGCCTATTTTTCTGACTCAAGGTTTTACAAACAAGAGCATATGAAAGAGATATCAGATATGGCTAAAGATCAATCATCTGCTGAAGATCAGTCTATTAACGAAGATCCGCCAGAAGAGCAACCTTTGAATATCAAAAGTCAAAGGGCGAATCCAACCCCAACCTGTTAACAATCAACCTTTGATGATCAAGGTTAAAGGAAGAACTCAAGCTTCATCTGAGGAATTAGTGAATGTTCCTGCTAAAAGCCAAGTTCAACCTCTTGTGATCAAAGTCAAAGGGTGTACATTTCGTACGAATGATCTAGAACCTCCTTCGATTGTCAATCTTGGTAAATCTACGCAGAAGACGGATGATAGTCCACTAGTGATTAATTCGAAGCGTAGCAGTCAAATTATAAATGATGTAAATATTAATCATTTTGTACTTTTTGATATCAATAAAGATTTCCTTTTCGAGTATATGGCTGTCAAGTTTATTGAAAGAATGACTTTATCTTCTGATAATCAAAGTCATCAATATAAAGACGACATAGACACAGAGGAAACCTTATACATTGACAATAAGGAAAATTCTTTTCCTCCTCATGTCGATGTTAGACCTTATGCTCAAAGGTTTCTAACATCTTCTCCCTATCTTCTTCCTGTAGCCGCTTCATCGCAAGCTTGTGTAACTTATAGACGTCACAAAGAATCTTATTTTGTGGTTCCGTCTGATAAGAAAAAAACAAGTACCAAATTGTGTTTGGCTTGGCTAGAAATATCCCTGTTGCTCAGACAGATGATTTGAGAGATAAAGATAAAGAAAGAATCCGAATTGACAGATATAGTCAACAATCTCTCAAGATTATCCAGAACATGGGATATGATTTAAAGACTATGCAAGGTCTCAATCAAGGCAAAGGTAGACGACTACCATTATGTGGTGATCCGTTTTACTAGAAAACTCGTCATGGATTGGGATATGATCCATCCTACATGATTAATGACGATATACAAGAAGAATTCTCTTCTAGCTCTTCATAATCATCAGATTCAGAAGAAGTCCAATTCATCGAATCCGATATTTCTCACTCCTCGTGTGTTAAAGGAGATTATTATGATGAATCTGAGCAAATATTTTTAGCTTACATGGTTCAAATTGATGGTGAATCCGAGCCATTTGAGAATGATCCTTGGGCCATGTTGTTTCATTCATTCTTTCATCAATATTGACATATATCCTCCATGACATTTGTCCTCTTAATCCCCAGCTACCAATGTTTGGTTAAGCTGATTACTCGTCTCTTCGGAGAGAAATTTTGATCTTCTATCTTACCAGTTGATTAAAAAATTGGATTTATTATTTATCATGTTCTCAAGACCTCTGGATAAATGTTAAATCTACTTGCTTTTCCTATCTATCATGTCCATTTGACCTCTGCATAGATATTAATCTACTTTTCTTTGAGTTCTTATATGCTGTCATGTCCATATTACCTCTGATAGTATTGTATACTCTAAAAACATAAAATAAGATTTGATTATCTATCATGTCCATATTACCTCTGGATAGATACAAAGTATTGAGTTTAAAAGACTTGTCATGTTCATATAACCTCTGATAAGCATTTTCTGTCTCATACCTATTGTTTATAGGATCACAAAATAAATATTTCATTCATTTCTTGTGAAAACATTACAAAAATGAATAAGATAAAAGATGACAAGGAGCTCTTCTAAGGTGGAGCAGAAACATCTTGAAGCAACTTCTGTAGTTCTTCTAGTCGCTTGTCACGAGAACTCATAACTTTTTTAGTAGCTTCAGCACGTCGAGCTTCAGGAGTACAAATACGAGAAAGTCTAGCGAAGCTGATTATCAGATTGTCCTTGGCTTCATCAAGGGTTCTGATAGTTGATTCAGCCCCGAAGGCTTGTTCTTCTAAAATGGAGCTCTGAGTGAGGTACAGATTTCGAGCGTCGATCATCTTTTCCCTTTCGGCCTTCAAGCGAGCTAACTCAGCCTCGACTTTGCAGATTTTATCATTTTTATTCTGAATATCTATGTTCAAAGCATCGTAAGCTACTTTGTGACCATGCAGTGCGGGCTTTATTCCAGCCAAAAAAGCTTTCTCTTTGGTAACCTTCAGACTATGTTCATGAAGAGCTTCATTATAGGTGGTCTTCCGAGCAAGATAATCAGCCGTTAAGACGTCATATTCCTCCTGGATGAGACTTTCAACAGTCTTATTTGACAGCTTGAGATATTCGTTGATCGGCTGTTCAAGGCCCTCCATAATTTTCTCCAATGCTGCAGCTCTTCCAGCATCATTGAACATAGCAACGTTCCTAATGGTCAGAGCCATCGCCGCCTTCAAAATTTCATAATTGAGGCCCTTGTTCAGGACCATTTTTATTAGGGTTGCCAGAGTTTTGTAAAAAGTTTCAGTATGAATCTCAACTAGGAGATTCATTTCGATGCTGGAGCTTGGTGTGGCAGCAATATCTAATAGATCTCTTCTTTGGAGATCGGGAGTAGATGTTGTTGGTGCAACAGCAAGATGAGATGAAGTCGTTGCTGTTACTGCTGTCATGGCCAATTGATCCCTAGGAGCTTCAGAGATTATATCTCCAACACCAACAGATACCATTGGTGTAACAACAGGCTGAGATAGAATTGTTGTTATTACTGCTGCTACTCCAGCCGTTTCTGGAGTTCTGGTGGCGGTAATATCGGTGGATGTGGTGACAATTACGGGAGCTGGTTCAGGTTCTGCCATTGGCTCATCAGAAACTAGTATTGAACCAGTAGCAACAATAGAAGATGTTATTATAGCTTCCCAAGTTTCAGTTGGTGATTCAAGAATGCTTTCAGCATTTTCTTCAATTGTTTGCTCCGCAGGATTTTCCATTGCTTCAATTGTAGTAAAATTTTCTACAGCTGGTTCTTTATTCAAATCTGGTTCTCCTCCAGCAGCTCTATCATCACCCACAGTGAGGTCTATTGTAGTCTCTTCTTTGTGCTGGTCTTCAACAGGAAAGGACATTTTAGGTTATGCTTGTTGTATCTCTAATGATGGAGGATATTCTTCTTGAAGTTCCATCTCGGGTTGTTGAATTCCCTCCTCATCAGCGTCTTTTTCTTCTGAAGAAGAAGTTTCATCCTCAGATTCCTCATTTTCTTCATAGATATCTTCTTCTTGAGGAGGAGGAGCCACAGGCTTTGGTGCAATGATGATATCTACAAAATGAACAAAATAAGTTAATATACAAAATCATGGTACATAATTCCGTATAGGTTTTGTATGATACCAGGAATATGTTCGTTATGTTCAAGATATGAATCATAATCGCCATCCCAGTCATCATCATCGAAGTCGAGAGCCGGCTCATCTGATGGAATACAGTTTCGATCAGCAGTGGATACAGCAGTAGCATCCCCTGTAACTTGTGCCTTGGTTGGCAAAGATAAATGGAGCGAGGAGCTAAGACGTCCAGAAGACAAAAGTGTTACAGCTTTTGGTGCTACTACTGGTAGAGGAGCTGGAGATCCTTCTCCTGGATGAACTACGGAAGAACCAATAAAATGAACCTCTTCAACCAAGGTGTCATCTTCTGGAGTAAGGGCTCTTGGTTGGGAAGGCCCTTTAGTGGTAGACTTCTTCTTCTTTTCCGAAGTTTTCTCTGGAAATGTGATGGCTGCAATTTGTTTTCTCTTTCGGCCTTTGCCAATGATGATAGGTTCTGCAGTTGGTTCCCCAACTCCTGTAGGGATAACTTCCAGATATGGATCTGGAATGCCAGTATCGTCAGGGATGTCTGCTGGCACCCTGACCGGTTCCTCAATATTTCCTTCTTTAGGCCACCTTAGACTACCTTTCATATTGTAGCCGTGGGCAAAAGAACAAATTAAAGCATAAAAGTGAGCATACGTATGAAGTATACGTAGCTCTGTAGTACTGGTGGCGGTTGAGACTCTAAACTTGGCACCAGTACGAGCCGTATTGAAATATCTCCATCCCCTAGCACCGTCGAGTAATTTCCCATAGTGACGGAAGTTAGTAGAGGGGTTACCAACATGAAGTTGGTCGTATCCAAATTGGCGAGCGAACCTACTAGGTAGATATGGTTCAAAAGCACAATTATCTTCATTTCTATATATCAGATGAGAAGGTCTGATGCATTGAAGCCATCTGAAGACTGATGGTGGCAATACAGCTCTTCCTTCGATTTCATCTTCAAACTGAATGCCAAAGCAATCTGCTAGAACTTGTGGCCGAGTACAGAAGAAGTTCCAACCATAAGAATAGTTCAGAACTGCCCGGGTATCCGCCACAGTCGTAGCAGTCCATGTAGCCTTGCTAAATTTTTGGAGGAAGACTTCCTCATTATCCCACGGGCCTAGTGGTAACAGATTGTAATTGTGGTACAACAACCAGCCCATTAAATAAGTATAGGGCATTTCTACCCTGGGGAAAACGTTTCGATGAGGAGCATTGTTAATTAACTCTTCACCGAAAGTCCTTAAACCTGCATTTATACGGCACACCATGGCCGATAGCAGATTGATTCTTACTTTAAAAACCAAGCGTACTGCTAGCCATAGTACGCTGCGGTGGATTCTGTCAACAGTCCCAGTACCCGGCACGACCCATCTTCTCAGCCATAAAGAAAGGAAGCCGGCCAACAAAGCTCTCCTAGAGATTTTCTGATTGCCGTATCTAAGGAAGCTCAAGGCTTCAGTTCCGATAGGGAATTCCCCAGTCTTTGTTGACAGATATTTATTCGGGAATTTGTAGGCAATCATCATATCCCGAATTTTGTTAGAAGGAATTATCGAATCTATATTGATTGTCGGGGCCTTATTTTCCTGAAACCATTCTTTGTCATCTTTGGATATCTTATCCTTATGGAAGAAGAGATAAGTCGTCCAATTGTTGATGTATGCTAAATGAGATGTACTTTCATACATTGTAGTACAAATCAGATAGTGACACATTAATTCCTCATATACCTCAATCAACTGAGGGTTAGTCTCTCTGATTTCAGCCAGTTCCCAGTTGGAGAGAACATATTCCTCATATGGGACTTCCCCCATTGGCAGCTTCGAGATAAACTGCATCTCATGAAGAGTAAAGCCCATTTTGCCTTTCGGGGTAGCAAAAGTTCCAGTTGAACTTATATATATCTCCATTAAAGCCATGAATAGGTTTCCGTTCAGGGGAATACCCTGACTAGTGGAAGCTATCCCTTCATACAAGCCAATGTCTTTCAGCTTTGTCTCGAAATTCTTCATCATCCAAATACTTATCTGGATCCAGTTTTGGTTGAACGGAGTTAACCATCCCGGCAGCCTGGGGTTTGTTTGGGGATATAATACAGCAGCCCTCATAAATTTGTTGACGAACATCTGGGTCTGTACTGGTTGAATTAAACCCGAGTCTTCACTAGGATTAGATCCTGGCATGAGGCCAAAAATAGAAGTGACACTGCCGCTGAGAACACTAGCAAAATACCCTATATCATTAGCATGCTCCCTCTTGAAAACAATTCTACCCGGTCTTCCATGACTGTTGGGAGTCAAATTCTATAGCATTTGTCGATGGTGCGTAGCGTGAAAGAATGCTGACAAAGGATAATCTCTGTCCATATCCGGGAGATACATGGCTCTATCTCCAAATTTGAATACCTAAGACTCCTTCTTGGGGTGTGTCTGGGACTTACAGTCAATTGCATCCCCAAATAAGAAGGCCGATTTTGCAAATTGTTGTGCATCTAATGAAGTCAACAAATCTCCATTCATCATGGATAACAACATCCTATCCCCTTGGGCTGCTATCAATTATGCTCTCTCTATAGGGTAATCGGGGTTTGACTGAGGAAATGCTACGTGAGACAGATTCTCCAGATAATTCGAACCCACCATACCAACTGACGAGCCAAAGACTTCTGCAAGAGGGTGAATTTGCAAGTCCACTGCAAAAAGAAAAAGAAATCAAGTTAAAGAAAATCTAATTTGATGTCATTTATGCAGATAAATTGCTCTGTAAAAAGTTTTCTAAAATGTAAAAAGTCTTTTGTTTTTAACACAAAATCTTTTTCATTTTGTGGGAGATTTACGCTGATACATTAGATGTGGGCATATTTCAGTTTTACGCTGACACGTTAGATGTGGGCGTATTTCAGTTTTTTATGCTGGTACATTTGTGAACATATTTTTTACGCTGACACGTATAAACGTGGGCGTATTTTTGAGCTTTACGCTAACACGTATAACGTGGGCATATTTTGATTATCTCAGTTTCTACGCTAACACGTATAACGTAGGCGTGAAACAAAAAGATCTTTTTCTTCTTCGATAAAGTTCTACGGCCATAAAGGAGTGCTTTACCCCTCATAGGCGGAGCTACGGCTGGGTTGGGCTATTGGTGTGGTGATGACGAGTCGATGGCAGGTTTCTTCCCTTTACTACTGTCGGCGGTGGACTTCTTGGGGGCCATCGAATGGAATGCAAGAGGAAGAAGAGAGTTCAAGAAGAATCGGGATTACGAGAGTAAGGAAACAAAGTAAAGTTCTCTCTCTTCCCGAAAAAACCCTATTCATAGGGAATTTTTAAATCGATTCAAATTCCAGATTTTACGCCGACTGTTGGATATCCCCACTTTTACGCGGATGACTGTTGAGTATCCCGAATTTTACGCTGACTGGTCAAATCTCGATTTTTACGCTTCTGTTCAAAGTGTTTCAAATTTTGAGGATATTTGAAAACTTTGAAGGGGGTCTTGTAGGAGCGTAAAAAGTGCTTCATAAGAATGAGTCAAAGAAATGGATCATTCCATTCAAATTGATCCACTTTACGCCAAAGAGAGGCTAATCACTTTACGCCCAAAGCAGGCTAATCATTTTATGCCCGGGTCAAAGCTAATGGTTTTACGCCTAAGACAGGTTAGCCACTTTTACGCTGGACAAAGCTGTCAAGTCTTGCATTTAATGCAAAGTCTGAAATAAAGATTTAATGATGGCATATATCACAGAAATCAAAGGGATTTGTTTTACACAGAGACCAATTTGTCGTTTAGTATGTGGACTAAGCTATTTTACGCTCATAATATGGCTTCTTTTATGCACGGAGACTATACGAGTTTTTATGCTCAAAAGTTGACGTGTGCGTAAGGTTTATTTGGGCTACTTTTACGCTCAAGGTTATTTAACAACCACTTTACGCGGGAAGTCCATGTCAGGGCTATTGTACGTCTAGTCTACTACTTTACGCTCAGAGTATTTTGGGTTGTTTTTACGCCCTATTCTTCTTTACCAATTTGGAACGTGGTTTGCCTACATGGCTTTCATGCCACACATCTCGAAGAACGTGTGTACGTGCATTCTATTCTTATTAAAATGATGGGACATGTGTCAACGTATGCAGAGGGTGACTTCGGTCATGGGTGGCAGTTATTAGCGTAAAGACGGAACTTTTGCTGAGTTTTTACGCACAAGAAGCCAAGTCTATAAATAGACTGATTTTTCTCATATAACGGGAACATAGAGAAATGAGAGAATACATAGAGATCAGAGCCCAGAGACTTTGATTTTTTCGAAGCATTCTTCTTCAACTTTTCTTCCAGAACAGAGTGAAGCAAAGCAGGAAAGCATTCGACCTCGCCATCAGTGCCCAAGTGCGTCGATACCTTTCTGGTGACTTAGTTCTTCCAATTGTTCATCTTCTAGCAGTGATCTTCATCATCATCGTATGGTCCAAGGAACAAAGTGATCATTTACAGATCAGACTTCCATAGCAATACTTCCCAGAATCAAATTTGTACTTCTTGTACTTTTTCTCGTTTTAATTTCAAAATCCGATTTCCAGGCATTTTGTTAAGTGAAACAATAAAAAGGTTAAGTAGATCAAAACCCAAGAAATCTGAAAATAAGATAAACTTAGATCTACAAGAATCTAGCCATGGAAATTAAAAATGCCAAGTACTAAAGTAAGTTAAAATGCTGTAAAGAAGAGAATGAAGCAATAAAATTAGAGTTCCTCCATGATGCAAGTTGCACTTGTCTAAGTTCTCTCTCTCCATCTCTCCTGGTAGGTGAAGAGTAAAGATGGAGAAGAAGAAATGAGTAATGAGTAATAATGGAAGAGAGAGAGTGGGATTGATATTTATGGTGGGAGTGGTTCACATAAAATTAAGCAAAACCGAACCAGGCCAACAAACCGAACCGAACCAAGAATAACTCATCAATGAAATGCCAAAATAAATCAAGTAGGAAGACTTGCGATACGGGTCAAAATACATACACGTATTCCAAATACGTAATACGAGATATGGGTATTACAACATCAGCCGCCGCCTCAGGTTCCATGAAGTGATAACCGCAAATAAATCCAAAAAGATCATCATTAATCCTTTTGGTTACTTCGAAGCGTTATCATTTGCATTAACTGAGAGGAGCAGGTGCCCCATCACTGATGCGCGGAGTACTCATGCGCCCGAACAGTCATGCGCCCCGTTGAAGACACCACCATACTTCTTATTCAAAGTATTCCAAAACTTGACAAAAAGTTTTGAAAACTTTGAAGGGGGTCTTGTAGAAGCATGGAATTTCAGGAACATAAATCCTATGCGCCTAACACTACATGTGCCAGGAAGCTCAGATGAAGTACTTGGCACAGCAAACAGCAAAAGCATAGACATTAAAAGGAGATTTTTATTTCATATAAAAGTCTATTATATGTCTAAAAAAGGCTGTACAAAGGAGAACTTCTACAACCCTACGTCTACAGCCAGGCGCAGCAACCGCCATGCGCTCTCAAACAGGCGCATCTCTTCGGCGTCTCAGTCAGGAGCATCTCTTCGGCGTCTCAGTCAGGCGCATCTCTTCGGCATCTCAGTCAGGCGCATTTCTTTGGCGTCTCAGTCAGGCGCACCTCTTCAATAGTCTCATTTATGTGTATCATGAAGTCTCAGCATATGCGTCTCACTTTGACCCGATCAAATGCTTCGACTAATAAAGCATTTATTGAGCAGAACGAGGGTGGGCAATCAACCCCATAGCTGGAAGAGGAGAGCACCGCAATCGATCCGCGGCAAAAGGAGGCTTTCAACACAACCAGAATGGGCAACACCCACTCTGACAGAAGAAAGAGCCTCCAAAGCCCAAGGAAGATGATCGGGACACCACAATTCCGATCTGTGGCTCTTCCAGCATAACAGAGACGAGGCTCGAGCATTCCGATCTTTGGATGCAACAGGCACCTTTCGTCTGCCTCAGAAGCCCTCGACTCCGACTTTTGGATGTAACAGTCACCTTCACGAGTGCATCAATGAAGAACAAGTCGTCGCATCTTCACCCTCGGGAGCATCTCGTCAACAGAATGTGCTCGAGCAAACAAGTTCATTCGGAAGGACGTAAGAGAATGAGAAGCAAACTCTCTCCTTGCCACTATTTATAGGCCGGGCAAAATCAAATCCATGCGCCAAGTGGCGGTCTCTCTGAATCTCGTACAATGAATTTGCATTTATGGTGATGAATCTGACGCTTCGAATTCAGCCAAGTCAAAAACGGCTATTTAAAGCACTCAAAGAACGTAACAGTCGAACCAATAAAGACGTGTCATGCAAACGGATGCGCCGGTCGGACCGCGTATCTTATAGATGCGCCCATCAGCACCAAGCGCCTCATAAGGATGCGTTCCACGTGCCCCCATGCGCCTAGTGGAATGCAGATCGACGCGCCCACTCAACAACCCGTCATCCGTTAAAGAATATTAAATGCTGAAGACTGACACGATAACAGCCAGTCCCCGAGGACTGAACAGTTGACAGCTTTTTCAGAAAACGAAGCGACGCTGACGTCAGCATCATCATTATTTTCCTTCGGCAGCCGCGAGCCATATGGCCACCCAACCATTCCACATGTGCCTCCGCAGCCATGCACCCAAATCTTTGCATGTGCCTCAAAAGTTATGCACCTCAGACTTTTCTCTGATCCCTAAAGACAGAAGTCAAGTCACTACTGAAGTCCCGCATGTGCCTCAAAAGCCATGCGCCCAGACTGGTTCGTGACTCCTAAAGGTTACAAGCCAAAGTCTTCTCATGCGCCCAATCCCAGGCGCATCCTATCAGATCACTCTCCACCAAATCTGAGATCTTTGAGCCATGGACCTACGACACGTGTCTTTTGACTTGATTCAGCCTATGAAGGGGTGCTAATCACCCAAGATCTCAGCAACTGAAAGATCCTCTCCATTGCTACGTGTCAGCTCGATCGCAGCCCACAAAGGCAACATGAAGGATTCAACTCCTCAGAGCGCATTGTCCGTACGCCTCCATCAGCAATCACCACGTGGCATCCCCAAAAACTGGTGTATCCTACTTATGCGCGCATGAGCAGCCAGCCTGCAAGCTATAAATAGAGGGATCATTTCCTTCTTCTACACAGGAACACACAGTGAGACATACTATCAGATAGAGACCTACACACAGTATAAGAGGCAGATACAGACACTCAACATCTTCTTCCTCTCCGCAAGATCCAGCACCCAGAGCAACTCAGACCTTCAGAGAACCGAGAACCGTCGTCAGATCGTCAATGGAGTAAACGCATTACCACTCGCTCCATCGGCACAAAGGACCCAGATAAACAAAAGTGTACTCCTAGGACTACATCTAAGTCCTATATTGTAATACTGTTCTGTTTGTATTGAAATTGTATCAAAAGATTTTAATGGCAAACAATGGTACAGATATGGAAATATGAACTACGGCAATCTACTGTATCTGGACTATATGCTATGCAAGTGAGAAACTTTTCTAGAATATCAAACCTCTCCACTGAGGCTCACAAGCTCTTCAGTAGGATATTGTCCCCAGTACCGTGTCGTGTGACCAAGGACAATCAAATATGATAGTGATAGCCTTTACTAAGCTATAGAGGTAAAGGGTTACATAAACAACATGCCACGTGACAATAGGTCTGACACTATAATCAAGTTCTCCCCAACCCCATGTCTAGCATCTATCGTATAGTCAAGTCCATGCACTCGCTACTATCCAGATAAACAATCACGATAAAAAATCTAGAATACTACTTCGAGGTCAATACCATGAATAATAATGTAAACCTCGCGTCATGAATGTGTTAGGGTCCTATTTCATGTCAATGGACACGTCAATATGAACGTAATGCCTAATGTCAATACTCGGTGTCATCATCGTGACATTGGTACCCATCTACTACTACCAAAATACAGTCAATTAGCGACGGATGGTTAGCGACCGATATATTCCGTCGCCATTAGCGACGAATTTGCGACAAATCACCGATGGCATACCGACGATAAGCCGATATTATTTTTTTTCATTTTAAGGGTGAGAGAAAGTCGACAGTCCGTCGCCACAACGTCGGCGATATGGCAATGGATTCTCTTCCGTCGCTACGCTGTCGACGATTTGGTGGCAAATGTTAGGAGAAGTGGCAGGATAAATTGCCGACTACGTAGCGACGGAATGGTCGTCGCCAGGTTTACAATATAGCGTCGGCGTAGCGATGGATGTTGTCCGTCGCTAGTCGGTCGCTAAATATACGTTCCAGACTTAAATTGAAACGACAGAAGAACTTTTCATTCTCCCCAAATTTCACTCTCTCTCCTCTCTCTCTCCCGTACGCGTGATCGATCGGCGACCTCCCTCTCCTCTCTCTCTCTCTCCTACGGCGGTGATCGGTGACCTCTCCTCTCTCTCTCAAAGGTAATCCCCTCTCCCTCTCTCTCTCTCTCGCGGTGGTCGTAGGTGCAGTAGGCCGGGGGCGTCGGGAGCTGCGGGGGTGGTGGAGACTGCGGGGGCGGCAGGGGCGGTGGGTGCGTCGGGGGCTGGGGGTTTGGCGGGGGAGGCAGGGGGTGGGGGGGTCGGCGGGGGGTGGGAGGGGCGGCGAGGTGTTATGGGTGGCACGTGCGGGGCTGCGGGGGCGGCGGTGGCGGCTGTGGCGGCGGGGGCAGGGGGGAGGGTAAAACCATGAGTGGTTTAGACACGTTTTGAGTCACTAATTGATACATTAGGACACGACTAGACCCCCCCATATGGGTATACATTTCCCCTAGGACACGAGTGTTTGGTTTGGCTTTCATTCATTTCTTTTGGGTTCGATTTCTTGTTTTCTTTTGATACACTTATATAGGCAGTTTACTATTTTTTTTTTAAATGTTCAATTCAAAATCCAGGTTTTAAATGAGTCTTTGAAGGCCTATATACATGTATTTGAGGGTATATCTATGTAAGAGAGATTGGCAGATGTTGATACATATGGCCATGTGATTGATGATGTGCTTGAGAGGTTGGGGGCTGCCTCTTCTTGGCAGGAAAAGCCCTACAATAGTAAGAATGATTGTGGCTATGTGGCCTTTGTGATGTTGAGTGAGGGAGGAAAGTGAGGGTGTGTGTGGCATAGATTGTGAGTGTTATGTATTTTCTGTGTATTAATAGAGTGTTAGTGAGAGAGTCGTTTGGGTAGTATTGAGTGCAAGTATCTGATACTAGGAAGTATCAGGGAGCATTGAGTCAGAGAGCATATGTCTCATTTGTGTGTGTCTTGGGATAATCAATAGGAGAGTAGAGTGTATCAGTTGTTTGCTTCTATATATTTGTATATATCTATACATCTAAATGTGATATACATATATGTATGTGTGCTTTAGAGAGTGAGGAATGAAGGCAGGCCTACCATGCCTATTAGCATGCAATAAGGCTTGGGGTGTAATTTATGAGTGTAGGCATGGTAGGAAATATAGGTAATGCTAGTGTAACTAGACTAAGGTAGTGCTTGCTAGATAGTAAGGACACTCTAGTATCCTAACCAAGTTAATTTTAGCCTAGCTATATGGCCGATACATATCGGATAGGATGATACCAATTCGCTTAGCCAATACCAATTTGATACGACCTATACCAAACCTGTAGACCGATACTAATCTGCTGCGATCGATACTAAGTACATCCGACCTATATACCAGCGGATCCACCAGTTACATGATTATATACTAATTCTGTTTCGTTTGTCTTACGATACAGAGATCGTTATTTCATTGATCGTACATGAATGTACAAACGACAACACGAGAGCAGAATAGGTGTGAGTGACAATTTTTAAGCAGACGTGGAAGTGTTTCTTAAGTATGCCATAAGCAAAGCTCAGTATATGAACGGTAACAAAATCAAGTGTCCATGTCGTAATTGTCATAATAGACGTTACGAAGAAGTAGTGAGTGTAAGAGATCATTTAACCTGTAAGGGTTTCGTATGTGATTATGGCCTGTGGTCATCGCAAGGTAAACTATATGCAGAAAGACAGGTTGCGAATGCCGCTACTTTTCCTTTTGATGATAATGCTACAACGGATTTTGTCGTCGAAGACGACGAATGCTCTGTTGATTATGGAGACCTGCAGAACCTTACACGAGATATGGTGTACGATGCGGCAGGGCCTAATTTTGATCCGGAGGATCCTAATCCCGAGGCGAAGGAGTTCTATGATATGTTTCAGGATGCTGAAACTTCTTTATATCCTGGTTGTGAGCCACATTCCGTACTGTCAGTGACGATGCGGTTGTTGAACATAAAGTCCGATTTTAACTTGCCACAAACTTGCTATGATCGGATTATACGACTAATCAAGGAGGTGTTACCGAAGGAATCAAAAGAGCTTTCAAAAAACTTCTACAAGTCGAATATGATGGTCCGACAACTGGGACTGGGGTACGAGAAGATAGATTGTTGTCGCAATGGATGCATGTTGTACTACAAGGAGAAGAGGATATAGAAATTTGCAGCTTTTGTAATACGGATCGTTACAAGCCAGTCAGGGGAAAAGGAAAGTCAACTAGAAAATGACGTCCTTACAAGTATATGCATTACTTGTCGATCACGAAGTGCTTGCAGAGGATGTATATGTCTCAGAATACAGCAGAACACATGACGTGGCACAACGAAGAACGCACAAAGGACGATGGAGAATTGTCACATCCTTCGGATAGAGAGGCGTAGAAATATTTCGATTTGCGTCATCCAGATTTTGCTGCAGAGCCTAGAAATGTACGTCTGGGGCTATGTTCTGATGGCTTCGTCCCTTTCGGACAGTCGGGATCTCAATACTCCTGCTGGCCGATCATTCTGACCCCTTACAATCTGCCACCATGGATGTGTATGAAGACTCCTTATATGTTCTTGACAGCTATCCTACCGGGTCCCAAAAATTCGACGAAGAATATCGATATATATTTACAGCCGTTAGTGGATGAGCTGAAACAGCTCTGGGAGATCGACGTCGCGACCTATGATATTTCCAGGAAATATAACTTTCAGATGAAAGCTTTACTGATGTGGGCAATCAATGATTTTCTCGCATATGGTATGCTGTCGGGATGGAGTACTCATGGCACCATGTCTTGTCCGATATACATGGAAAATAGTAAGGCGTTCCGCCTTAAGCATGGAGGAAAAACTTCTTTTTTTGATTGTCATCATCAATTTCTACCCGCGAGTCATCCTTGGAGAAAGAACAAAGACGCGTTCAGAGCTGGAAAACAAGAATTTTCTCATCCGCCTGCCAGATTGTCGGGATACGATATTTGGGAAGATGTAAAGGACTTGTCTACTGTAATGGAAGATCTATCGAACAATCGTGTCGATGGGTTTGGACAAAGCCATAACTGGACCAAACGGAGTATCTTCTGGGACTTGCCTTATTGGAAAGATAATCTTATAAGGCATAATCTTGATGTTATGCATATCGAAAAGAATGTGTTCGATAATGTCTTCAATACCGTTATGGATATTAAAGGAAAGACGAAGGACAATCCAAAAGCAAGACAAGACATTGTCGAGATATGTAAGCGTCCTTATCTGAACTTGATACAAAGGGGAGCTGGTGGACAATTAAGTAAGCCGATAGCACAATACACATTGAGCAAGGAAGATAGATTAATAATCTGCAAGTAGGTATCTACTTTAAGATTTTTCGACGGCTATGTGTCGAATTTGTCTAGATGCGTTGATCTCAAAGAACGCAAGCTAACGGAAATGAAGAGTCATGACTGCCACGTGTTTATAGAAAGATTACTGCCCATTACTTTGAAAGAGTTGTTGCCTTCTGCTGTATGGGTTCCGTTGGCCGAACTATCTATATTCTTTAGGGATATTTGTTCAACTAAGTTGACTGTACAACACATGGTTGAACTTGAGGAGAAGATTATCTTAACAATTTGCAAGTTGGAGAAAATATTTCCTCCTGGCTTCTTCGACAGCATGGAGCATCTAACGATTCATCTAGCATACGAAGCCCGTGTCGGTGCATCTGTTCAATATCGATGGATGTACCCATTTGAAAGGTACATAAAAATTAATATAATTTAAGTTGAATTTCAGTAGGTTTTAAAATTCATTCTTAATTCTCAAGATAATTTGTCTCTCTAGATACCTACACCATCTAAAGAAGAAAGTTGGCAACAAGGCTCATATAGAGGCTTCGATATGCGAAGCATATCTTATTGAAGAGGTGTCAAACTTCAGCTCCATTTATTTTGATACTCATGTTAAGACAAATCAAAATAGACCTCAAAGGAATGACGAGGACGTTGAGGATGGAGGTATATTCAATGTAAGGGGCTAGTAAAAAACGGTGGTTGACTGACGACGAGTATGATGCCGCTCACCGATATGTCTTGTTAAACTGTGACATACAAGAAGTGAGAGATTTGGAGAAATAAGTCAGTACACTTGCACTCGTTATAATCTCTAATTTGATGAAGTAAGTGACTATACTATATTCTTATTTTCTCTAATAGTGTATTTAGAGATGAAGTTAAAATAAGGACACCCGATATTACCGATGAGGGACTTCAAAGAGAGGTTGATTGTACATTTCCGTCATGGTTTCGTAAATACGTAAGTAACTGAGATTATAATTGAGATTATAAATATATAATCTAAAACATTTAAATTATGAATATTTGTTTACAGGTTTTACTGCCTGATACAACACTCACTCATGAGAGTGTTCGTTATCTGGCATTGGGACCGAAGAAGCAAACAAATACTTGGCCAGGCTATGTCGTTAATGGCTTCAGGTTTAAGGCAACTCAGAATGCTATAAATGTCGAATTTATCAATGACGGCATCAGTACCAAGGATTCCGGTGTTTGCATAAGAGGCACCATCTATGACGACGAGCCGGACTTTGACTATTATGGAGTGCTTCAGGATATTGTAGATTTACAATATACTAGCCCATATGATATGCATATTGTGATGTTCAAATGTAAGTGGTTCGATACGACACCAAATATCGGTTGGAGAATCGATAAACAATTTGAATTTGTCGATATAAATCATCGCAGGAGGTATAGAGGGCCCGATACATTTGCGATAGCAAATCAGGCTGTTCAAGTCTACTATACAAGCTACCCAAGGCGTCGTAGAGATCGATTTAACTGGTGGGCAGTATGCAAAATTAAATCTAGAAATACATTCAACATTGGAGACCCAGCATACCAAGAGGACAAGATCGAAAAGCCCTAATACTTGGAACAACACTCGGATACAATAGATGTTAAAGATATTGTTGAGGAAAATAGAGGGAAGGAAGAGGTTGATACATAAGACTTAACTGTCAACTAGGGGAGAAAGAGACGTCTTGTCCCAAATATTGAGGCAGAAGAAGAAGAAGAAGACGAAGAAGAAGAAGAAGAAGAAGAAGAAGAAGAAGAAGAAGAAGAAGAAGAAGAAGACAAATTTGATGGGGATAAGGATACAAATGAAATCGACGATGAAGATAAGAATAAGGATGAGGATGAGGAGGAGGATGATGATGAAGACGAGGTTGAGGATGAGAACGAAGACGATGATTAGGTTAAATATTGTTGTATATTAAAAACACTTTCAATTACGTGAATTAAGTTTGACCTCATAAAAGCAATTACGTGAATTCATGTTTTTTTTGTTCGATTATTTACTTATTGCAGATGGCACTCCTAGTCTTTTCGTCGCGGCGGCACTCGTCTCCCTACTGGTGGTATGTATATTTTAGTTTAGAATTTTATATTTATTTATACTTTTATATTGTTAATTATGTTTATGTGTTCTATTTACAGGTCATGATGGCTGGCCGTGGTCGTGGTGCTGGTGGTGGTGGTCGTGGTCGTGGTGGTGCTGGTGGTCATGGTCGCATTTAATCTTCCCGAGATGTGACCCCATCCAGCGAGCCCGACCCGGAGAGTACCCCGGGCACAGACGCATCCCGCTGTCGATCGACAACTTCATCGAAGCATGAGCCCGGATCTGCTAGCGGATCCGTTCCGCTATCGGACCCACCAGCGGATCCACCAGTGGATCCACCAGTGGATCCTCCAGTTACTACACAGTGGGCCCCGGATTACCCACATACTCAGTTCCATCCGATTACTAGAGAGTACATGCACAGACCCGCGGATCCTCCGACGGCACCAGAGAGATCGAGAGACGAGTTCCGACGAGAGCTATGGCCCGCGGGGACCTCGTAAGTAAATTTAAGATAATTTATTAAATTTCTTTCATTTATTTCAGTTAATAATCCAGTCGTTTCTTCTTTGTAGGTTTTTTCCGTTTAATGTTGCCAGGGCTCTTGGAGAAATTATCAGGGCTAACATCCATGGTCCCTACCTCAACTTTTTGTTGGTGCCCCCAAACTTGAAGTACATCTGGCTCGACGAGTTGAGGGTATATATCTATATCTTCTGGTTAATTCTTAGTTACTCTTTAATCAACCATTTTTTAAATTACGTGATAATTGAATTTGTATGTTAGACGACGTACTGGTGGCCCTTCCATCGCGAGGACGCAATCCGCAGGACCTACAGAAGCGCTGCCTCGAAGAAGATACGTGATATGATTCATGACCTGAAAATGGGACAGACGAGGCCGAATTGGATCCGGCAGGACTATTATGAGGACCTCTTAGATATGATGAATACTCCTGCGTACAAGGAGAAATCAAAGAAGGCGAAGGCGAACCTACGGGCCGCGGGGCTTCATACGGGAGATCAAGGTCCCACGCAGCGACGCTTGCAGATATGGTGAGATACCGTAAATTTATTTTACTATCGAATTAGGTATTATTAATATACGGAGTTAATTAAGTTCTACGAAAATTTCGTATGCAGACCCAACGGGCGGTGAAGGAGGGAAGGGCGCCAAAATCGGTCACCATGCACGACGTGTTCCAGCATACGCACAAGAGACGGAAGGACGGGAGCTTCGTCGACGAGAGGGCCAAGGAGACTGATGTAAGTACTTATGTTTATGAGATTTACGTTAGAATTAAAAGTATTCAGACTATAACTTAGGTAAACTTAGGATTCACACTTAGTGAAATATAGGATTTAGATTACAACTTAGGTAAATCTTATAATATAAACACATTCATTTGATAGGATGCGTATCATGAGGCCCTTAGTCGGGCTCAGTTAACTGACACCGAGGGTGTCGGTAAAACGACGCCCGCCCGGACGCCCTCTTCTTTGGCCGCTCGCAACAATTTGTTCGTAGATATCGTCGATTGCTTTAAGAAAGGGCACCTGTACGGAGTCGGCTCCCTAGGGCCGTTGCACATGGCGACTCAGAGATTTCCACCAACACCGCCTCCTCCCGCGGCCCCGGCAGACGATGATGTTAGGTCGCAGCTTACGCAGCTGCACGAGGCGGTGTCGTCCTTGCGGAAGCAAATTGCCATGTACTTTCCGCCTCCGTCTGCTGCTGTCGGTCCGTCTGCTGCTGGTGTCAGTCCGTCGACTACTGCTGCCGGTCCTTCTTCCGTCGGTCATCTTTCTTTCAACCCTGCTACCCCTATGGTACCGCATCCGACTGTGACGGCACTCCTTGATCTCATGTCGCCAGAGCAGCTACGCCGACTTTCGAGCACTGTCTTCGAAGGCTTGTCGCCGTACCTAGTGGAGCAGTATTTTCGTCGGGCGCAGGAGGGACTACCACAACCGGACAATCGAACTCCTCCTCCTCCTTGAAGTATTGTATAAGAATAGTTTTAAAATTTGGAATATTTGTAAATTTTTTGGATTATAACTGGTTTGGGTTATGCATACATGTGCTTATGTATATTTGTGGAAATTTGGGATCATTGCTAGTTTTTAAATGGATTATATTTGTGGTTATGCATATTTGTGGAAATTTGGGATTATTTTTGTGGTTATGCGTATTTGTGGAAATTTGGGATTATATTTGTGGTTATGCATATATGTGATTCTTGGATGTTGTGTGATTGTTCTTGGATGTTGTGTGATTGTATATTTATAATTCTACAGTATTTTCTTTGTGTGAACAGGGAAATGCCTACAAATTTTTTTTAAAAATAACTCAGTTATCGACGGACTAGTGACCGATTAGCGACGAATATCTCCAGTTTTTGACTATTTGTTGACGGAATATCCGTCGCTATCTGTAGAATTGAAAATATTTCCAGTTCGCGACGAATTTTCGACAGCCAGCCGACGACATATCTAGCATGGCGACGACCTGCCGACGGATTATCCGTCGGGAAGGTTCTGTAGAATTAAAGATGTACAGAATGTTTGCAACGGATATTCCGTCAGAGATCCGTCGCCCTGGTCGATGGATTAGCGTCTGAATATCCGTCGCCATGGTTCTGGAAATACCATGTTCGACGGATTCGCGTCAGAATAGCCGTCGCCATGGTTCTGGAAATGTCAACTATTTCCAGAACTATGGCGATGGATATTCCGCCAGTAATCCGTCGCCATGTCGACGGAGTCGCGACGACATATCCGTCGCTAGTGTTCTGAAAATGTCAAGCATTTCCAGAACATTGTCGACGGATTATCTGTCAGGGATCCGTCGCTAAGCCGTCCTTTGTTAGTGACGACTTTCGACGGAATAACGACGGAACGATACCCTCTGATACACTGTTACGACGGTTTACCGACGGAATATCCGTCGCTAGCGTCCACACAATTCAGTACGTAATACTTGAATTCGACGAAAGATCGTCGGAAAGTCGTCGCTAATGCAACAAATTATGATGACGGAAAGTCGTTGCTATTCTGTCGCTTGACGACTACTTAGCGACGGACTGTTATTAGCGACGAGCTATTTACCGACGGAATATTTTGACCAATTTTCGTCAGTGATCCGTCGCTAATACTATTTACCGACGGATGGACGACGGAGGGGGCCATCGCTAAATCGCCATATTTTGGTAGTGTACGAAACGAATACTAAATATCGACGATCCTACATCATGCAATGCTAACAAACAAACAACAAGAAAGAAAAAGAATAATCTCTAACTACGACAAGGTACACTTGCCTGCAACTGCTGTTTGAGGATAGGCCTGACCAACTTCGATGTCTTCGTCACTCCCTCCAAGATCAACTATAATAATACACTATTATTAATACCCTATATCAACTTTCCATATATAGTTTATATTAGTATCTATACCTACTAGTCGCCATAACGTTGATACAACACTATCTAAATATAAGTACCAACTTCTCTCATAAAAATAATTTATAACCATAACAAAATAATACATTTAAATTCTGGAAAATAATTATAAATATCTATATATTACCAAATTTTCTATTTTAATGGTGAAACTCTTTCACAATAGGTAATATGTCAATACTACGCATTAATACCATAATCGACCTACTAGTTTAGCCCTAAAATGATAATTAATTAAAAATATTAAATTCTATTAAAATTCCAAAAATTAGTTAAAATAAGTGTTTCAACATTAAACATTTCACAACAAACAGTTTAGTAGATTTTTATGAAGTATTGGAACTTTTGGACACAAAGAAAATAGAATTTTTGGAGTTGCGGTGTTATGGCAAATGTCAAGAATTTTAATAAATA
The DNA here is from genome assembly GCA_029216955.1 of Iris pallida. Classification (NCBI taxonomy): domain Eukaryota; kingdom Viridiplantae; phylum Streptophyta; class Magnoliopsida; order Asparagales; family Iridaceae; genus Iris; species Iris pallida. Next base: position 5,264,077 of record JANAVB010029819.1, on the reverse strand, counting down.
GTAAACGAACTCAAAATCTAACAAATGGATATGAGTTGGAAAGATATTTATGTTTAGTTTCTGATAAAAATTATTAGAAGGATCAAATCTGACCTTAGGGAAAATCTCCTTGCGACAGACCTCGTCGGTTCTAGACACCTTGTCGTAGAAACAACGTCACGGACAAACCGTTTGGAACTATGTGATCTAGCAATCAGAGATTAAAGTAGACACATATATGTAACTTATAGCTTTCGTTTGAGGAGAATTGGACGAGAAAAAGTAGATAAAACCTAGTCTAGAAGTCGACTAACCTAATGTGATGTTTAGATTTTTATTCGGTGGAGTTTCGGCCCAAGTATCGCGTCGTGCACCTCTCTAATGGCCGCAAGATTGCTCCTAAACTTGCTAGGGTAGAAGAGGACGTCGAGGGGGTCACGAGAGTAGTGGTGATTGGTGCAAAAGTTGAGTAAAATTTAGATTTTGTGAAGAGGGGGGTTGGCTATGGGTTCGGCCAAGGGGTATGGACGTGCGGCTTTGGGGGCTTCGTGGGTGTTTTGGCGGTTATGAGGAGAGGGGAATAAGTTAGGTTGGATTTGTATTTATGTCATGAGGGTATGGGATTTGGTTTGGACTAATTCGGTTAGGATTTGGACTTCCAAAATATAACTAATGGTAATAGGTTTCCTATTTTAGAGATTTGTTTGAGCAAGTCAAGATTTGATGATTTATTGCACATGGCTGCAATTTAATCCCTAAAAACCACTTATATATGTCTAATTTGTTTTGTCAATCTTAGATAGGCTCTAACACGTAGGGTTGACTAGGTTAGGGTCAGAATAGAATTTCTAGTCAAAATAAACCCGAAGATCAACTAATAGGTCTCATGTGCCACTTGCAAATAAATAGTACATGAGAACTCGATTGGATGGTACACCCTAGACATGTGTGTAATAGACTTAAAATTGATCAGAACCATATATTGGGTCAAACATTTTTGATCTATGTCGAGTCCCAAACTCAAGTTGGAAGTTGGGCCTAGAATTACGGTAAATGATCAAAATGGCCTAAGCTGACCCGAAGTTGTGCGAATTCAAAAGAATGTTGGAGAACTGATTTGGATAGGACATGATATATCAAATTAAAGGTGGACGTTTCTAGAATTCAAATATGGAATTGGATTTGAGAAATCGATATTTGTTGTGCTTCAAAATCAAAGCTATAGTAAAATACTACTATAGTCATTATTGACTTAAAAATATAGTTTAATATTAAAATATCGATATATAAAATAAAAATAATTAAAAATAAATTCCAAAAATTAAGGGTCTTATAGTTATTGTAATTATAATTTTCAGATAAGTAAAGGTTGAAACTTGTCTAGATGGCTGTCACTACCACATTTCTAGATAAAAAGTATTTGGTCATTTTACATTATTCATATATTGTGCATATTTATCTATTTATTTATGGTGTTAGTTATTTATTGGTTAGTGGACTAGATTATTTAGTAGACTTATGTTAGTGGACCCAATTGGACTTGACATGACACTTGAACCCAACATATTAGACTAGTCACATTTGGACTCAATTAAGTCATTTTCTTCATTAATTAGAGGTTAATTTAATTCCTTCATTAGGAATAGAAGCTTCCCACTAAATAAACACCCTTCATGACAACTCAATGGGGGCACTCTTGTCATTATACATTGCTTGGAGGGAGGAGGAGTGGCGGTCTAATTAGGAGGAGAGGAGCTTCTTTTTTTTTTCATATGTGCTCATTTTTTTTCCAATTTGGTGTTCTTCTCCAAATCAATCCATTTCTCCATTAATTCCTCTCAAATAACTCTCAATTCCTTCTATATGTCACGACCCACGCCCTAGAGTTAGGGCACGAGAACGTAACAACGCCCAGCCTACGCCGCAGTGTCGGCGGTAGAACGCTGTCCTAGGTCTCAATGCATCTAACAGTATAAGACTAAACAGTTTATACTCCCCGAATGGGGGTGACATAGCAGATACAAACTCAATCACATCTAAGGTAGAGCATGATAAGGATAGATAAAACATGAAATCCAAAAGAGATATAGGAGATAGAAGTCTAAGTGTCTAAGATACATAAACCCAGAAATACATCTCAAAACTTAAATACAGATACAGTAATCCACAAAATAAATACAACTCCAGACAAAATAAAATAACTACCTAAACAACCTCTAATGTGTCTCCTCTAGGCTAGCAGGCACCTCCAGGCTATCTGTAAAATTTATCAACAGGTCCAGTCAGGACTGGAGCGAGCACAATACATCTCAACAGTTCATAGCAGGTTAGAAAATGTAATCATGCAGTAAAGTAAGATACAAGTACTGAAAGAATGCTGTATGTAAACAGAGAGAGAGAGCTGTAATAGAAATATCTACTATAAATAGGGAACTAGCAGTGACTAGTGAGTCAGAGTACAATATGAACATGTAATACTCCTCTCGTACCCCCGATCAATACACAAGGATCCAGCCAGGTTATGTTATATGATGCTATATAACAGACCCCGAAGGTGATAAGCCCCCGAAGGGTGGTAGACCCCGAAGGTGATACATAGTAGTCCCATAAAAATGGGGATTCTAGGGGTAACCCAACAGTATAAGTCCCATAAAAATAGGGATTCTGGGGGTAACCCAACAGTGTAAGTCCCATAAAAATGGGGATTCTGGGGGTAACCCAACAGTGTAAGATTCCAGGAAGACTCTACGATCATGAGGGTACATGTCGTAAGTGATCAAAGAACCAAGAAGCATATGATACGCTATGAAAGTGAAACGCACAGAACATAGAGTACCCGATGCTCCCTAAGGATAACATCTCAAGAAAGGATCCATATAGTACCAATCCGTGTGACCAACATGACAGTACAAGTAAAGTAATCTACTGCAGGAAATAATTCTAAGCAGGATATGAAATGATCAGAGAATGTACTCGCCTCGATAACCTGAACAATTGATAAGTATAGGGGGTCCCACTGAAGCCACAGAGTCCTATTTAAAGCAACACAGGTTACAAGGTATTCAAGTTGTAATAAATGAATCTCTATAATCAATCTACATTATTCTAGGTTCTTCTAAGTCAAAACAACTCTAGGTCGACTCCGGTCAATAATCTAGTCAAACTAGGTCAAGTATTGACTTACAGTTGACTTTGGATCAACTGGTCAACTCTGGTCAAACTGGGTCAATTCTAGTCTAATATAAAGTGTACTTCGTTATTTGTATGTCGAAACTTACGACACGCGAATCGAGATAAAGAAATTATCGGTAAGGTTGATAATCTTATTATAGTGATCCACATGTCCAACTTGTCAATTTTAGCGATGTGAGATCACTGGAATTGACTGATCTCAGTTTCGTTGTACTAATCCCGAGATACGAACATTATATGAATTAATTATTAATTAATTATAAAAAGGTTAAACTCAGAGAAATTATCAACAAACGTTGTCGGAAGATGAAATGAACATCGCCAACGTGTCCAGAATGGTCAAATTAGCTAGGATAGCCTACCCAACGGTCTAATTTGGACACAAGGGCAAAAAGGTAATTTTGGGTCAAAACGGTGTCCGTGTCGGAGCCGTTTTGCACCGAAAACCGTACAAGAAAACAAGTCTACAAAATATAACAAATTATATGTCTACAAAACCAGAATGACGATACGAACCCAACGGTATCTCCAGAATTGGATTCCGTTGACCCGATCTCCATTTGGCCCGTTGACCAGAACTTGAAATTTCGGTTTGTACGGAAATGCGTACCGGAGCCAAGGTTCTTAAAACTTAGCAAACTACCTGCCAACGAGTCCAGAATGATGATACGAACTCAATGGTATCTCCGGAATTGGATTCCGATGAGCCGATCTCAAAATGACCCGTTGACCCAGAAAATGGGACCCGCTTTGCACCGAAATACGTGCCCGGGCCCACGTTCTCCAAATCTAACAAATTTTATATGAAAACATGCCAGAACGACGCCACAAGTCTACTGGTGGTGTCAGAAATGAAATCTGGAGTCCCGTGTTCAAAAATAGAATTTTACAAGTTGGAATTTACAAATTCGGACGACCAACTTTGGCGTCGAATTCAACCAATCAAACAAGCTCACAATGAAACGAAATTGGAGCGGTAGTAAGAGTGTTATACCAGCTTCGCACCGGAACTGGTAACACGCCAAACGGAGCTGCGGTGGAGGAGATACAAGCTGACGAAGTTGGCCCCGCGAAACTGTCCAAATTTAATACAATTTAAACGGTCAACTTGGTGGCCGGTTTTCATGTATCAAACGATAAAATTAACGGACGAAAATTGACAGGGATGAAGGTGGATATACCGAGATTATGACGGAGTGAAGAAATCGCCGATCCAACGATCGGATCTCCAGAAAAATGCACGCGAAGTCGCTGCGACGGAGCGCCAAAATGAACTCAATCCCGCGCGCGTCACGACGGGACGTCGTTCAAAACGCACGAATCGCCTCGACGGCGCATCCCGGAGGACATTGGCCGCCAGGGGAAAGCATCCTAGGGTGCGCCCGAGGGGGGCCACCCACGACGGGGTCACCGGAGCACGATGGCCGGCGGCGGTCACGTGGCCAGCGCGCGCGGATCTGTGCGCAGCTGTACGCGCAATAACCGTACGCCGCTACTGCCGTGTTGCGCCAGCGCGCACGTGGCGGTGCGGTGAACACGGCGGCGGCGCGGCGACAAGATGGCCAGCGTGGCGGAGGGGGGTGGTGTAGGCAGTGGTGGCGGCAGTTTGGTGTTGGAGGTGGTGGCGGTTTGGTGGCTAAGGAGGAGGGAATACGGGAAGAGGAGGAGGAATGAGGAGTTGGAGGGAGGATGGTCGACGTCGGCCATGGTCGGGGGTGGCCGGAGGTCGGGCCAGGGAGGTCGGGCATGGTGGTCGGGTTGGCTTGAAGTCGGGGAAGGCTGTGCATGGTTGGAGTGTTGCTTGTTGGTTGATGGTGAAATAGTTTGGAAAGAGAGAGAGATGTTAATGATAAATTAAATGTGAGGGAGAGACAGAAAAGTTGCTTTTGGGAGTTAGGGCCGGCCACTCCATTGGGGAGGGGGCTGTGAGTGAAAGTTTGGGAATAGAAGGTTAGGATTTAAAGAGGGAAAATCAATGGCTAAGAATTTATAGCTAGAAAATGGGATCATTCCAATGGGTAAAAATCAATAGAAATTTTCCATTAAATATAGAGAAATAGAAAAAATGAGTAGTTGGTATTTTTGGGCGAGAAAATATGTGGGTGTCATGATGGAGAATAACATGGAGCTGTACTGGACTCGGTGGAGCCGGATTGGATCAAAACTGGATATTGTGCAAAAATTGAATTAAAATTAGACGTTGATGATCATGGGTAAATAAGTAGCACATGGGGATTCCAATAAATGGGACACAAATGGCGGACGGGTAGTAGGCTCAATGTGGGCCATGTCCATAATTGGGGCAGACAGGTTTTGGTCGACAAGGGACCCACAAATCAAGTTGGAAAATAAATATGACGCCGTGGAGTGAAATAAAATCGGGTCACGTGTCAGGAAAGTTGTGCGAATCAAATGGAGCACAAAATGACGTGTCTGAGTGGGACACGAAGGTCATGGGTGACGAGCGTCTCGAGTAGATCATCAATGAGGAGTTGGTTTCAAGAAACTGACTGGTCTTGCGCTCCCAAATTAAAAGTCATGGTAACGCGCTGAAAATGATCAAGGAAAAGAGTGGGAAAATAAATAACAATCGAATGGTCTAAACCGACCCGAAGTTCAGCGAAGCAGAAAGAGTACAAGGGAACAAGTTTGGATGGGTCACTATATATCGTCTTGAAGGTAATCCTGTCCACTCCAAAACTCATGAAGAAGATTTTCAGAGTTGAACATCCCTGATACTCCAAATATCAATAGCATGAAAGAGTACACTTAGAGATAAATAAATAAAATAAAATATTTATCAAAACCAAATAATTAGAAAAATAAAATAAAATGAAAAAAATCAACCCAAAATTTAGGGTGCTCACACTATATCATCATCTAAGGAGCCTAGAAGCTTGAGTTGCAAGGAGCACTTGGAGAGGAAGGATTTGGCTAGAAGTTTGTGTCCTAATTGTGTCCATTGGGCGTTGCATTGGAAATCCATCTCCCAATAGGTATAAATCTCAATTTCTCCTTTATTTAGACTCTACTTGTTCAATTTAACCATTAGTAACCCACCAATGGACTAGGACTACCTATAGGAACAAGAAGTAGCTTTTTAATGACCCTATTGTGAATGTTACATTGAGTTTTGTGCC